>JAVTVY010027195.1:0-108957 GCA_036873755.1 Hanleya hanleyi
GACGTCGAGCTCCGTTGTGTCGAGTTTTACAATGCAAAAACATAGGAAAGAAACGCGACGTCGCGTTTTAAAAGGCGACGTCGTGTTTTCCAAAAGGCGACGTCGTGTTTTAAAAACGCGACGTCGAGTTTCAAAAGGCGACGTCGCGTTTCAAAAGGCGACGTCGCGTTTCAAAAGGCGACGTCGCGTTTTGAAAAGGCGACGGAAACTTGGCACAAATAGAACACCATACTTTCGCGTATTTCAGCATTTACTAATGTGGTCGATACAAGTTTCGTAGATAATCACGAAGGAATCTGTGAAACTATTACACGAATAGTGGGGCACAACTTCATGTCAAGTAAAACCAAAATCAAACCGAACTATAGACCGAACATCAATGTTAGCCGCTGCGTGTTCTGATAATGCACTGAATGTTGTATCGTACAACGCAGGTGTAGAATGTTTGCTGCAACTGATCATGAGCGTCTCGTGTGCAAAAATATCAACCTCCTTTCAGAGAAAACATGAATTTTAATTTACGTGTGTGCGCAGTTTACCCATTCCAGTTGATGTCAACTGAAATATCACAGTTCAATTTACGATTGAAAGTACTGGAAACTCCAACTTATTTATAAGTGTACCCGCGTGAGCGACTAACGACAAGTTTCTAAAAATTCTCTGGTTTTCCAGTTTCTTAGATCGTGTGTACGAGTAACAAGTTTTATTTGCTGGGAGCACTCGTCCATACCCGATTATACTCGAGTATAGAATGATATCAGTCTTTCCCAACCGGGAACTACTTTTCATAAGGCGTGCTATAATGAAAATCTGGGGCATTTTGATAAAATGAATAATGGTATTTGGGCTGCTGGTTGTGCCTGTTGTTGCAATGCGGAGATTTGTTATTAAAAAAGATATCCCGAAATTGTAGTCCATCTAGACTTATCGATGCGGTTCCATCACTCCACAATTTTCACGCGTTTCACTAGGGACAGAGGAGAAATCGAGTTGCAATGCGCTTGTGCAGCTCCGTTTTAGACATCCTGGCTTTTTTCTATGACGAAATGTACAGACGAACAATTATTTTTGGTTGTGAGAGGTGATCGTTTTATTTTATTGACCAACTGGAATTTTGCCGTATTTCGCAATATACACGAACCAGTTTACCACACCATTGTAAAAGTGTCGAGGAAAACTTGGTCGAGTGTACCAGGCCTTATTCTCCAAACGTTATTTTGGCGATCTTTTTCGTTATCAAAGATAACCAGCGCCGTAATAAACGCACCTTATCTGGATTTTGATGTGATCACGGGCGATGACCGATGGAACATCGAGTTGGAACTAAACTAAAAGAGCCTCATTGACACTATGTGCTATGCCATTTATGAACAAGTCTACGAGTCCTTCGTGTTTTTCTTGTTTCATTGAGTTCATCTGGGTACTTGACACAACGCCTTTCCGTAATGCATCATCTTACATGTACAAAACATTGAGGCTTTTATTGATTTCCTAATTATTGAACTACAATAATCTTAAAGCCATGCCAGACATGAGGGGGGGGGGGCGGAAGGGGGGTGGAGTGCACTATCTATACTACACTATTCCCGACACGACAAAGAATTAAGAGCTGACACTCAGTAACCTTATAGTCTATCACATTGGGGAATTTTGAGCATACCCCTCCAAGCAAAGAATAATGGGTAAATTCAAACTGGCGACCATGTGGGTACCCAAAAAGTGGATTTTTCCGTATTTGTTCTTCAAAATGTTTACCTTTCTGTGGATTAAGATGTGTGAAAGCTGTATGATAAATTAGTAAATATTAATGTGATGTGAAATAAATTAGTTTTTGCCCACTTTTCATCGCGGAAAAGCAAATATTTTGAAGAAATATGACGAAAACATGACTTTTCTGATACCCCACGTGGACATCATCTTGAGTTTACCCATGATCCTCTACTCGGGGGGGTCATGCAAATATGCTCAAAATGACCCTAATATGATAAACTATAAAATCACGGAGTTTCAGCTCACCATTTTTTGTTGTTCCGGAGGTAGCGCAGAAAGTTTGGAAGGAAGCCATTTTGCCTCCCCCCAGGCGTGGTAGGGTTACACAAGTTAGTACCTTGACCGAAAAAATAATGCCTTGCATCACATGAGTAACATGAAAAAAACCCACAATAATTTTCTCCAGTATGTTCGCCATTTTGAATTCAACCATCATTTTTAATCTGAAGCCAAAGCAATAGATTCAAAATGGGAACAAGGTGTTTGGCTATCGGTTTTGATAAATTCGCACAATGAGCAACATGAAAAGCATCAAATCTTGAATATTTAAAATGGGCTTAAGATGTTAGGTTATGATTAGAGATCCCCCGATAAATTGCAAAATGAGCTAAGAATAATGCCTCGAATTATAGGAGCAACATGAACAAGTATTACTTTCAAATGACCCTATATGGCCGTCATTTTTAATTTGTACATCCATACCTAGATCTTAGAGATATGTACATCGATTCAGAATTGGTGCAGAATATTGCCTTGAACTCTACGAGCGACACGAAAAAATGTGATTCTTTGACGACCCCACATCGCCGCCATGTTGAATTCGACCATAAAGTCTTGATCTTTGAGATATGTAAATAGATTCAAAATGGGAATAAAATGTCTATGCCTAGAGATACCTCGAAGTTGATAAATCTGCATAATGACCTAAGAATAATGCCTTGAACTATACGAGTAACAGGAAAAAGTCTGATTTTCAGGCGACCCCCTATTGCCGTCATGTTGAATCTTGATCTTTGATATATGAAAATACACTCAAAATGGGCATTAGGATATGCGAAGAGATCCTTCGGTTTTTATCAATTTGATCGGAGAGTTAAGAATAATACCTTGAGCTACAAGAGCAACATGAAAATGTGGGATTTTCAGATTACACCACATGTTCTCTATTTTGAATTAAACCGTCATATTTTCTACTGAAAATTAAGCAAACAGATTCAAAGGCGTAAGGTGTGAAGGATGTCCGCTGGTGGTAAATCAAAGTAATTAACTTTTTGAATAATGTGTGTTGTTGCATTCATAATTGTGTAATACATGTATGAGGAAAAACAAAGAGAAAAATATAGGTTGGTGTGCATTTTTTAGCTGTAGGCAACGTTAAGTGGACTGACCCATGCTCAATTTGATAACACAGAAAGCATAGGGAATAGCCCTAGTTTTGAAGCATATTCATGAAAAATTCATGTAAATAGTATTTAACTTTTTCTTATATTCTAACTGTTTGCAGATAATCACAATGTCTATCAAAATTTAGCAAATTGGATGGATGTTGGTGTGCAAAATTCTCGGCTAGATGGCTTTTAAAGGAAATCCCCATCGCTTAACCTAGGTAAGGGAGATAACCCAATAGAAAAATAGGCAAAATGGCTGCCAAAGTCAAAAACCACCAGCGGACATCCTTAAGCGTTCATATAAGATCCCTTGGTGGCAAGAGATTTGTTAAATGAGCTAAGAATAATGTCCATTATATGAACGATCTGAAAAAAAGAGCGATTTATGGATGACCCCCACATAAGCACCGTTTTGAATTACCACATGATGGTTAATCACTAGAATTATGGAAATTAGTTCAACATTAGTTAATCAGGTAATGTTAATCCTCACTTCCACATTTTTATGACCGATCATCAATTTATATGACTCCTAAATAATTTCCACGTTCGGCAGTTTTTGCTGTTTTCTCTGCCTGCTGAAAGCAGTGCTCAGATCCAGCAAATAGCCCCCCGGCGAGGCATGTTATCGAGCAGTGAATCGAAATAAAATTTGAAGCTGAGTGAAGCAAATACTATACTTGCCAGCGGCTTTCCATTGATCGTTGCAACGAAGGCGGAAAAAATCGAGAAAATTCTGGTCTTTACTTTTTTATGTAGGAGCCTGAAGCCTAGGCCGTTTGGGAACAAAGTGGGAATCCACAGATTGTCTTATTCCAAAACTTTGCACGATTGAATCCACAGTTATCATCGCTGACAAAAGATTTTGTCCAGGAAAAGATAGATCAGGCTAGCTCATTGTACGGTGGAAAAGAAACTGTGCAGGTCTGTGTATTAGAGTTGTACTCTGTATATAAATATTGTGTATAAAGAAATCGTCCTATTCATCATGAGAGGAAAACACAATAGGTGACTACATGTAGGGAACCTTGTTAAACCTGGAAAAGCTACCAGGCACCCTGTATTACACACGGTGTCCCCGGTTTGAAGATCCTTACATGACGAACTTACCAAGAAATCGTCAAGGTCGGACAGAATAGGGATGTCAAATATTGGGATTCAACTTAATGTATTATCGTGCTGTGTAGTCAGGTGATTTTATTCAGTATCGTTATCCGTTTATATTGCACACTAGTGTATACATTTACGAAATGATCTCTCAACCTCGATGTGACTGGGAATTTGATGTGGACATTCTCCAACTGTCTCTTTGTCGAAAAGATATGTCACAGATGAAATAAAATTCCGGGTAGTGCACGAGATTGAGCAGTTTACATGCCTGTGAGAAGTCAACATCAAGTATGGCGTGGGACTCTGAAACTACTGCAATGGCAGGGGAAGCAAGTAGTATTAATGCTCCTGACTGACTTGTCCGTGTCCTTCATAATTTTATCAGTAGTGATAATGGGTAAGTCTCTTGTTTCATAGTTATTGGTGGTGTATGCTGGACAGGGAGAAAACCTTGTTGAAATAATAGTTCACAGAATAGTGTATGAAGTATATTTGCTTTTACTGACCTCTCCCGATATTTACCACAACCTTACCACCTGCGATTGGGAGCATACATCTAATCCCTCTCTATTTTGTTTTGTTAAGGAGGCCCTATTTGACAGAACTTGCTGGGTCTGAAAATAATATGAGTCTTTGAAGCACTATTGACCTACTTTCGTTGCAGTCGGTCACGTGACGGTTGATCGGAAGTGATAGTTGATCCCGCGAATCCGGAAGTGATCTTTGGCCCTGCTCCATTTTTGATCATGATGTCACTCCCGGCTGACCTTTGCTAGAGGTCAACCCTAATGTGAATTCTCCCCAGTCACTTCACTGATATATGGATAGCCCGATATACAAGTCGGAGCTTGTCTGGGCATTCCGTGACGACATGAATTCAGGGGCAAGTGAATTATACATACACCCTTTAGTATGGGTTATGCTAAATAGCCCTTTAGTATTACCGATGCCGAGGTCGATACTCCAACTTTCTCTACGCCTGAATTTTCGGAAATCTCCGAGAATGTCTGATAATTTCCAGAGGTCAATTGACCTTTGACCTTAGTGGTCAAACCTACCTTGAATACCTCCAAATCACTTCAACGTTATATGCATAGCAATGCCTGTCAGCGGGACATGTTACGATGGAGGGGGAATCCCCGTCACACTGAGGGGATTCGGACCTGCAGTTCCGGCACTGGAGGCTAGTACGTAGTCATTTCCGCCACGGCACTTACATAATATGAATGGTTGAAAATACCTTATAAATCTTATGTATTTTAGGTCGGGACCCCGACACTATCTCCAGCAGTATGGCCAGCAAATGGCAAGTGGGGAACTCACTCCTCGAAATTGTGGAGGAAACTATGGAGTATGGGTACTTGTTTTTTTTGTCTCACACTGTAGACTATGACGGGTGGGGTCCGGGGCCCATAGTCGACTTCTACTAGAAATTACAGGCGTCTGGTCCGTCATTCATAATTTAGCCGTCGTCCATTAAAGAATATCCGCGTCCATAATCCAAAGACATATTCTATTTTACATTATTAGTACCAAATTCAAAAATGACAATCAAAGTATTAAAAAACATAGGCTAGTTTCCTGCAAGAAAAAAGCAGTCAACAGTTTTCAATGATGACGGCAAGACATCATGATGTTCCAAAAATATCAAATCCCTTCGCTGATCAGTATTTTTAATCCATAATATTCGTTGTAAAGTCGTCATCTAGAGAATGATGTATCTCAGTCAAACTTAGATTGTGACAGTTCATATGAACACCATAAGGATCTTGAAGTACATGGGTTCATACGGCCCCTAGCTCCGGGTTAAGCGGAATTAGACTCAATTTACGAAACGTAACGCCATAGATCTTGCCCGCTACGCCCATACTTTGCTATCAGCATGCGATATGTATCGCCAAATTTGAGAAACTTCGAGTGGCGGCGCTGTGTGGTATAGCCCTGTTTTATAAGTTTCTACAACAGTGTTTTGTGTCGCTGATTAAAATCGTCACATTTAACACAGGATCGTTCAAATGCTACTAGGCGAGAGATATATTCGCCATATGCAGGTCCCACTGGAATATTACTGTCCAGAAAGGGATAGTTTACGATGTCGAAATTGTAATCCTCTCTTTTGTCATAATTCGACGAAAGAGAAGGCCCGCTTCATTTTATAGAGATATAGGTGTAAATATGATGTGCCTTTAGGGTTATCTGTAGTTTCTTTCAAATTCAGTGAAGGTGGATATATATCCTTCACTGCGTCATTTATATAGCGATTATCCACATCGAGAAGATCGTCTATAAAGTTATGATGCGCATGCGCAGTGGGCAGGCAGGCCTGAGGTGGATATTTTGGGGTCTAGGTGGACTACCCGTGGTCCAAATAGGCTGTGTTGAAGCGCACGTGGGGTAGAATCCGACTGGGGTGGTTTGTAGAGTGAGTACGTCAATCTGCGCATGCATAGTCGTAGAGTATTACAAATAGGGCATTTGGGGTGGCAGTTTTGGGGAAAAGATGGACCATCCGTGGTTCAAATGGGCCGATCTGTGTCTCATTTCGAAGTGCTTGTAAGGTAGAGTCAGGCTGACGTTGGTTGTAGTAGAAGTTTCGTCAATTTTCTCAAGCGCAGTGGCGAAGTAGTAGAAAATAGCTTTAGAGTGGACGTTTTGGAATCTAGATGGACCAACCGTGTTCCAAATGGGCCGAGTCGGTTCCCATTTCTAAGCGTTCGAGTGGTAGAATCAAACTAGGTGTTTTTTAGTGAAAGTGGACATGCGCAATTGTAAAGTGTTAGAAAAGGAGCGATTTGTGGCGGAGGAACCATCCGTGGTCCGAATTGACCATTCCGTGTGTCATATATTTTGCACTCCTAGAATCAGACTAGGGTGATATGCGCATTCGCGGTGGTTGAGTAGTAGATAAAGTGCTGATTCGGAAGTGCAAAGGGCCACGTTGGAGGTGTAGTTGAATCATTCTTGGCCCAAGTGTGTCATGGGTGGTATTCTATTGAAGCGCTCGTGGTATAAACTGAGACTGGGCGTGATACGTGCATGCGCACTCGGGGAGTAGTAGAGAAAGATGGAAGTTTTGGAGGTGAGCTTGAACGCGCATTACAGAAAGCGGCTGGAAAAGCGCATGTGCGAGAAGTGGAGAAAGGGGTCGTTCTGGCTACCGTATTTGGATACTGATTCAGAATAATGTTTATATATTAGACCACGTGCTACTATGTGTAATTACTGTGAGCGGGATTTTGGAATTGTTTCACCAAGCTAGCAACCTGATTGGCAAATATTTCATGGACGCCATCCAACCTTTTCTGTTTTATGCTTGTAGCGACCGTATGGTATCTGGTCAGAGTGTTACCGTATAATATTTGCTAGGTCACATCTGTACCTTAATTAATATAGTCTGGGGAAACCATATGCTTTTTATCGTTTCGACCAGGGATTTTCTAGATGATTCCGGGGTGACCATTTTATTTTGTTCATCCCTTCTGTAGTTGTTCATGTTCGACCAGGAATCGTCTGGTCTTTTGGGTCCATAATTTGTTTGGTCGCATTTGAATTTCACTCAAACTTCACTGAAGATGAGTGGGATAAATTTCCACCCTCACTCAAGTTATTTAAGAGAGAGTGCGAAATCATGGTAACACAAGAGTTCGAGGCACAATTGTCTTCGAATATGAAACAGCAACGCGTTTAAAAAATAAGCCTGTTTGCCTAAAAGAAATTCAAGTAACCACTTGGCAGAAGATGTTTTTGGACAACAATACTTCTCCGCTTGGAAGAAAGTATTTTCCATTCGGACGATACTTATTTGGAAAGAAATACTTCGGTAATTGGCATTAAATAAATCTTCACTTCTAGCACAATCATCTTCATTGAGGAGGTTCATTTGGGACAAAATACGTGGTCAACTGAATTGCAGTAGTTTGTTTTACAGATCAGAATACTTCTTTATTTCTTTGTAACAGGAAGTTCCAGATCAGTAGAACAGCTCTTGAAAATGGTCTCTCTGAGTAGGCAAAGAGAGCAAACTACATTAAAAAAATACGCCATTGTCGATGCCTAAAACATTGCGTGGTAAGAATATAAGCAGCGAATAATATAGACGACCGGCCGAGGACATTAACAGCGCTTCCAAAATTTTTCGATAGCATTTTTATTGTAACAAATGTACCCATACTAAATTAGTTATGTGGGTAGTAGCGCCCAAGGTAGGAGGGAATACTACCATGATATGGGGCATTTAAGGTCACTTTGGGGCCACTGTTTTTAACGAATGAGTATCTAAGTTGAATTAATTGTATGGGGTGTAAATCAGGGTAGTCGTATATAGCACGCTAATTATTATAACTAAGGCCATTTTATGGTCGCTTTCGGGTCAAATGAGGCCAAAAATTGACAAAAAGTCGATTATAAATTAATGTTCACAGTACTAAATTGTTACGAATGAATATCTACGCTGAACTAGTTCAATGTAGTGTAGGTTTAAGGTACTCATAGACAGCACGTTAATTATTAGAATTATAGTCATTCTAGGGTAACTTTTGGCGCAGGATTAACAATGATTAAAAAAGCAAGTTGATATCCACTGCACTAATTATTACGAATAGGTATCCAAGCTGAATTAGTTGTATGTAGTGTTGGGTCCAAGATAGTTATAGATATCACGCTAATTATTAAACATGTTAAAATTAAGTTCATTTTAGAGTCACTTCTCGGGTGAATTTGGTCAACAATTGTATCTACGCTTTTTCTAATTATGGCAATTTTATTGATGGGTAAGTCATAGAATATACACAAACAGCCATCCATACTCGTATTGATTGTGTATTTGGTTTCGGCGCTATATCGCAGTTACCTGGCCAAATTAGGCCTAAAGAGTGTGTTACTCATTAAGGATAGCTATCCCTTTATAGGGTCAAACTTGGTCATTTTCTCCTATTTCTTCATTCAAATATTCATTATTTCGTCTAACATTTAGTGAAAAAATGAAATCAAAATTATAAATAGGAGTGCTTCAATATTAGGATTAAAAATTTAGTTTCCGAGGCACTGGAAAAATTAAACAAATTGCCTTAGCCTCGGCTTGGCTACTGTTAAATTTTCCTTTCCAAAACTCATTTCCGCAGTATATTAGTCCTACTTATTTACATTAATCTACTCCCTTCTGATCAAAACCATGCAAGCATCCGTATTTTTTTGTTCTAATTGTAACAGTGATACTTCGCTCAGACACCCGCCGTGAAGTGATCTACACAGGTTTGAACAATTCTCAGCTGAACAAGTTTTAGCAAGTTTTTTAAGTTTAAATTGGACTTCAAACCACCTTGATGAATAAACTTAGTGTAATAGTTATCCAGAATAAACAGGAATTCGAGTAGGTCCCATTAGACAGATTAAAAATGTATTTGACAATAGAATTCAAGCAACAAATTGGATTAATTCATCAGATGTATATAGCTGGACACATTTTGCCCGATTTCTAGCCTTTACATTTTTTTTACAAAATCCGAGATTTAAACGTTTATTTCTCGAAAAGTAGCCATGCTACGCTTTTGAAATTTGGCATGCTTGTTACTTATAAGGTGATTTAGTAAATATTATCTCACTTTTTAACGTTCGGCCTAGTTTTTTAATTATTCAACTTTGAAGACAAACGACTGTAAAATAGTACGTTTTATTAAATTTATTTTAATAAAATAGCTGTAAAAACAAAACCAGGCAAAAATTAAAAAAAATCAGATAAAATTTACTAGTTCGAGTTGCCTCCTATCAAGGTAAACCAAGATAACAAGATCAATAGTTTTCATGAAATTTCAATTGAAAAATGCACGCTATTGTTTTCATTTGAATTTTTTAAAATTAGAATATTTCTACACAGTAGCAGTGTCGGTTATACAAATATAGTTGGAATCCCTACGGTGTACGCTTTCACAAAATATATAGTTTATTATGGTTATCTTGTATAACTCTTGATACAGAAGACAGATTGTCATTGGGGGTGCAAAAACTGTCTCTAGCGGGACAGCTATCCTTAAACCACTGTTAAGGTACTTCATCAATCGGAAGAGGCCCTGGTATACACAAATTTGCGGTTTAATTTCAGTTTGGTCTCTGTTAACCCCACAAGACCTGGGGGACCATTATGCCCCATAGCCAAACTTTCTAACTTATATCCGGGATGACAAACAACAATTTGAGAGCCGTGACTTTGTAGTTTGTCATATTGGGGTGTTTCGAAACGTATTTGCAGAATCATGGGTAGAGGATAATGGGTAAAATAAAAATTCATGTGAGTTACCAGAAAAGTGAAGATTTCGTCATTTCTCTTCAAATTTTCTGCTTAATTGCAAGAAAAAGTGGGCAAGAAATGGTAGAAAAAAATATTTAGGTGGCCGGGTCTCCGCCAGCCTGGGCAGGTCCCAAATCGTCCACGCCAGATAGGATTAATATACTCATTGTTGTTTCAATTTCTTTCATTACTTACATTCTACATACATGTGGGTGATATGGGAGACGTTATGTCTGATTCATGTCACTCGTATGGAGTACAACAGTACATTTGTAAATTTTATCTTCAACTAATAAAAAAAAAGATAAACACCTCTAGATAGGATTACAGTTCTAAAAACTTTAGTCTGTTCTAAGCTAAACTTCTTGCTCCTATCCATCCCCAATCGTCCAGAATATATGATAACAGAATTAAACAACAAGTTTTTTCACTTTGTATGGCAGTCGTCGGTCGATAGGGTAAAAAGATCCCAAATAATCCAAAGCTACGAACATGGTGGGTTAAAAATGATAGACATTCATAATTTTATGTACGCACTGAAAACTACCTGGGTTCGAAAATTTGTGTTCAGATGCTGTATCTGGAAACAGTTATTACTTACATCGCTCAAAGATATTCAATCTTTATGTTAATTTGGGAATAACTATATTTCCTCTTTGTGGAATTTATGTACAAATTCATTCTGGAATGATGTGTTGGCAGCTTGAAATATTGTAGTACGGACAAATACGCCCAGGTCTTTGAGTGAGATATTTTGTGTTCCTTTATGGAACAACGAAAATATAAACATCAACAAAAAGTCGATTTTCTACCAACATTGGTATGATAACTTTCTAGAATACTATGGAATAAATTCGGCAATTGAATCTTTAAGAAAATACAAAAACTTGACAATACTGTAAATATAAGCACTGTACGTCCAAATGTTCCACACTGTACATTCTTTTAAAATCTACTAAGGCGTCACGTCCAATTAATCGAGGCACTTTCTCGATGCCTTCGAGATGGATCGAGAAATTTCTCGGCTGAAACCGGAGGGCAGAACCGGGACCCCTGGCGACGTCTCCCGGTTTGCTCCCGGTTCTATCTCGATCGAAACGTCCCGGTTTTCGAGATGGATAGGAAATTGAGCGGTAATCTTGAAGGGGGTCCCGGTTTCAATATGTCCGCGTTTTGTTGCCATTAATTTTGCTAACTTAACTTTATAGAGGGTTGTGTGCGTATCATATTTTGGGGGCACCCTTTGTAAACGCATATCGGGGCCAGAATAGAATCCAGACAACAGATTTTTATAAAAGATTCTTTCCATGTTATTCATCGTTTAATCGATATATCTATCTCTCGTGAATCCAATTGAACGAGCATTTTCATTTATCTTTATGTAAGTTATGAATATATAAATCAATGTTCGGCTCTCACATCGATAATTGATTGCATATCAGACTAGTAAAACCAATGATATGGAAGTATGCGTTATTTATTTTTGTATGAACTTCTTTTGGGGCCAAACCTGGATCGTTTAAACCGAAAAATAAAACCGATGTTAAGCGTTTGACCAGTGTATTAAACCATGTTTAATTTGTTTTATAATTTGGAATTATTCATTGCAGATTCCATTTTTCTGTTGTGTGATATAGTTCAAATAAGGAGATTATATCAACAAAGTTTATTTCTGACATAAGCTTGCCTGGAAGTGGTTAGCGGGAATACTGACAACGGAACTAGAGTGTTGATAATTCACAACACAGTCGGTCTGTGAAAGACCGTGGGCTTGAAACAACAGCGAAGAGAGTGGGGCTAATAATTTCTTTGAAAGAAACAACTGAAACAACACTGTCCGTGGAACTTGATAAAGTACATACGTTCCATTAATTGGATTTCATTTGTCTACCAAATAATGAAAGTAATTACCGGCTAATTCATAGAGCAATCACGCTTTAGACCAAATGGTTACATAAATTTTACTATAAACGAGACCGCGTATCTGTGCGAAAGACTGATAGGGAATGCTCAAAAACTTCGATCAAGCGTTCAAGTTTATATTCTCCGGTTTCTAGTGAATTACAAGCCGGTTCTGTTGTCTTTCATAACCACTTTTTTCTAAATACGGAGAAATCTCTGACGACAGAGGTCTCCAATTCTGATATACTATCAGAGGAACATATGGAATTTTATTCTAGACTTGCAGAATTTATTTCCATGCACAGATTCTGGACGTATCTCAAAGTGATTCAAATTCTAAAAGAAAACAGGTTAGAAATAAGTTACACTGAATAATTAATAATGAGCCAGCTTTTACAATATCAATTGGTAATGTTTCTTTTTTTCCATTTTCCAGAAATAGCGCTGTCAGAGCAAGTATTGTGAAGACGGAATAACAAATAATATTAAATTTATTCCTGTTCAATCTTATTAATTATCCGTGTTTGAATGCATATATACAGAGTATATATATAACGAACATACGCCTTCCGAATGGTTCTGACGTTCATTTGATAGCATTTCGATTTCATTCTCGAAGCATGTCAAGTTATTTCGAGGGGGGATCGAGATGGTCTTGTGCTTCGAGAGAAAACCGAGAGCAAACCGGGACAACAATCGATAGAGATAAACCGGGACCCTTCGAGACGAGATATTTATCGGTTTTACTCGTTTACCGAGAAACCGTCTCGATCGATTGGACGTGACCCCTAAAGGTTGTAAAGATTTTTATAACCTTCTCATGACCAAACCTGTAAAACCATTATCACAGAATAACTGGGAGTCCAGGTTAAATAAACAGCATATTAGTTGGTCTGATGTTCACGTACTACCGTTTAAAACGATTGCCTGTTCGACACTAATATATTTCCAGTTTCGAATTAACAACAGAAATTTAGCGACAAACTACCATTTAAACCATCTTGATATAAAGGACAGTGACTCCTGTTCGTTCTGTGGCTATCAGAGGGAGACCATAGAACATTTATTTTGGGACTGTGATTATATCCGCCAGCTCTGGCGAGACATCGAGACATGGTTACGTAATGAAACGAAATTACCCATTACATTTGACGCGAACATCGTTCTTTTTGGAGAGACCACGAAATCAAACTTTTCAACTATTATGTTAAATCTAATTTTAATTGTAGTCAAGTACTACATTTTTCAGCCAAAAATGAAAGGTCGAAAAATGCCAATTTTTGCGATTCAAAATATCATTAAACAAAGATTTGAAATTGAAAAATACGCTGCAATTAGGAAATCAAAAATCGAAAGGCTCAACAAAATTTGGGAACCATGGCCCGATGCAATAACATAGTGTATCATTCACAATGACATATACCCTATTAAGATTGACTGCTATAAAAAGAGATAAGGTACTGTAGACTCTGAATGTCATGTCAAACGTCAGCAAAACTTATTGAAATGTATATATATGACTGAATGTTCACTTAGTTATATAACATAACTGAAAGTTGTACAACTTTATCGTTTGAATCCGCCAGAAAGGGGATGAATATATATACATATGCTTTTTCTACTATACTTCGGTTCGGGGTGTGTTGGAGGATGTGTGTGTGTATGTGTGAGTAATGAAAACTAAAAGTGCCAGATTTATTTATTTTCGTAGATGACAATTGTTTCTCTATTGTAACATTGCATAATAATGAATTGGCAAATGAAAAATATAAAAAAATAGATAAACAGCGCGATTTGTGTTCTCGGAATAGCAGATTCGCATGGTTTGACTTGTAAGTTTCGAATGTATCGCTTATGATAGTCGCTTATTGTCACTGTTACTGGGATACCAGTCAAACGTCGAATACATTCAGAGTTTGTCAGATTTACAATTGTGCAGCCATGTAGTAAAACGCAATTGTGCGACTTCATATTATGTTTGACTGCTAGCCTAGCCTATCTTATACCTGAATCACTGCTGGACTCTCTAAAGAATATATACTGCCTTTCCATTATACAGTCTAGTCACTGAGGCGTAACACAAACCGTATGCCCTTACGAATTAAACACTCCTTTCCTTATCCATACCTCTGTCGGACATCCTGACGTCAATGAGTTACCCGTATAGCCTTGCTCAGACTGTAAGGTACATGTATAACGGACAGGAAAAGTTACAGATTTCATCCAGAAATTATGTCTATTGAACCACACGGAATCGCTGTTCGTTTTCTTGACGTATGGGGAATATGGCAGCAGAAACAAGTGACGCTACTGTTTGCAACATTTTTATCTACGCCTTTTCTAAATATGGCAATCCTATTGATGGGTAAGTCATTGAATATATACATACATCCATCCACACTCATATTGAAAGAGAGAGAATTAAGGTTTAACGTCACGTCCAGGTACTATATCGCAGTTACCTGGCTCAAGTAGGCCGTCTAAAGAATGTGTTTCCTAGTAAAATACAAACCCTCACCCTTGTCACATAGTATTTTACGTAGCGTATTATGCTGCTAACATCCTATGACTATAATTTGCATTCTGTGAAAGTTTTTTTTACCATTTGCCAAGTCCTGAATTATGCCTATGAATTTTCGTTGCAAAGGATGTGGTACGATAAGACGGGATTTTGGCCTTTACGTGGTGCGGTTAAAATCGAAAAAATGAAATGTCCTATAAATAATTGTGTTTTAATGTAACGGCAAGAGAAAATATATGTACACAATATGTGAAAGTTCTAGCTCGTTTGCTTTATGATCGTAGTTATGACATGAAACTGAAATCTGCATCATGTGCTATTTCGTGAGAAATGGGTCTAAATCGAGTGATTTAAATGCACATTTAGACATGAAGGACCCCTTGGACCAAAACGCCATTCAACTTGGTGATGTGCAGTGGCATTATAACTTCACTGCTGGAAAATCTCTTTGGTCGAGGCGGTCCTTCCTGTCTAAATGTGTGTTTACATGACTCGATTTAGACCCTTTTTCACGAAATAGCACATGCTGCTGATTTCAATTCCATGTCATGTCTACAATGATAACGCAATCGAGCTTGAAATTTTACATATTGTGTACTTATATTTTCTCTCGCCCTTACATTAAAACACAATTATTTTGAGGATATTTTACTTTTTCGATTTTAACCGCACCACGTATAGGCCAAAATTCCGCCTTATCGTACCATCTCTAAATTTGCGGGGTCAATTTTATTTTTATCCCAAAAATACCGCATGGGTATTCTCTCCTTCACCTGCAAAAGCTGCACTTGTAAGAAATTAGCAAAACAGAAGATTCCATTCCTTTAACCTTGTCTGGCCTGGGCGATTTGGGGTGTATCGCAGCCTGGGGGGGGGGGGGCGGAAAGTGCCCCCCCTATATATTTTCGCTATCGCTAAGGATAGAGGGCTGACACTTACCACACTAAATCATTGGGTCAAGCTCTATAAGAAAATGTAACAAAAATCCAAGATGGCCGCCACGATGACGTCATTTTGACGTCATTTTCAGAAAGAGCATTTCTGAACCTTTTTTGGTCAGAATTTTCGAATTTTTTATTTTTGTTTTTTCTTCGCAAACACTGCATTATAAATTAGTAAATAATAATCTGATGTGAACTAAAATAGACTTTACCCACTTTTCCATACAGAAACGCAATTTTTTTGGAAAAATATGGCGAAAACATCACTTTTCTGGTACCCCACATGGCCGCCATTTGGAATTTACCCATGATCCTTTGCTCGGAGTGGGGGGGGGGGGTCATGCAAATATGCTCAAAATGACCCCAATATGATAGTCTAAAAAGTCAAGAAGTTTCAGCTCTCAATTTTCTGTTGTTCCGGAGATAGGAGCAAAAAAACAACGGGGGGGGGGGGCGGAAAGTGCCCAGGCCAGGTGGGGTTAACATTGAAAAGGAGAGAGAACTCCTTGATAAACATAACATTAATCAGACTTTTATGTATTATATGTGAAGAGTGTTTCCCCATTCCTCTTGACTCGACTGATCCTGACTACAGGGTGTCTCATTCCCATTTCTTTAATGCTAAAGGACCTGATGCGATTTAATGAGGTTTTAGCCCCCTTGAGGTGCGGTTTGGAATGCCAAAATGAAATATCACGTACAAAAGAAGTTAGCCTTATGCTCTGGGTATTTTGTAGACCCTGGATTTTATGTTTTTTTTATAACAGCATCTCGAAGTAGTGTATTTGTACAAATTCTGAGATGAAAACAGCACACCTTTCTCCCCGTAAACATATCCAAGATAAACTTAATCCCGAAATTCTGACCTTGTCAAATGTTTGTTGTTGCCCAAACACGGTTTTGGTTATGGACTGGCTTCTTATGTGTATGGAGAAAAGTGTGCTGTTTTCATCTCAAAATAGACGATTTTGCACAAATCCACTACTTCAAGATGCTATTATTAAAAAAACATAAAACTCAGGGCCTACAAAATACTCAGAACATGAGACAACATAATATACTTCACGCTAACTGAAAAATTTCTTTCGTACGTTATATTTCATTTTGGCAATCCAAACCGCGCCTCATGGGGGCCAAAATCTCATTAAACCGCGCCAAGTCTCAAACAACATCCATGACTACTGACACGCTACAAGCGTGACGTCAGAGACTTATCTCCCTTTAGCAATTTTAAATGGACAATTAGTGTGCAAGCGAAAACGTGGGAACGTTTGCAGTTGGAGAGATAATACCCGTAATACACGTTTCACCTGCCAAGCTTCAACGAAAGCACTCGACACGGTCTGGGATAATGTAGGACATTAGTACCTCGTGACGCACTGCCAAGAATCTATATTGGCATCCATGTTGAAAGCACAGTATCACATCGAAACTCCGAACAGCGTATGTCAGCTATATGACTTCCTTTATCATGGAGATCAGCTCGAGAAGAAAAACAAAATAAAAGAGATCCTTCGCGGGTAGAATCAAGGGAATAACCATTTCATTTGGATATATATTTTATCTCCTGATAAGGGAGAAATACGATGAAAATGTGAGCGGAAACACATCCTATAGCATGTGATGTGCCTCACGTGCGGCGGATAACGGTTTACAACTGAGAGCTATAAAATCCTTACACCACTATCCCTACCTGGCCTGGGGGAGGGCCGAAATGGCCCCCTACCAAACTTTCTGCGCTATCTCCGGAACGACAAAAAATGGATAGCTGAAACTCCGTGAAATTATAGTTCATCATATTGAGGTAATTTTGAGCATATTTGCATAACCCCCCGAGCAGAGGAGCATGGGACAATTCAAGATGGAGTCCACTTGGGGTACCAGAAAACAATCTCCTGGCTTCGATTGCAGATACCTTTCGTCTAAACGGCTGCAGGAATGATCTCTGCCCCATCGTAGTTAAAATGTAGAACGGAAGGAACACTTCGTATGATTCGATGATATTCCATTGGTTTGTCGTTTTGATTGGCATGGATCACCAGCGCGTGATGGATAATGCATGAATGAAAGAACGTACCGGTTCTATTTTCAGGTTGTAGTCATAGATACCTACCCCTCCCATCCCCGTCATTTTTTCAATGAAAAGTCCGCCATTGTGTTGCTAAGCCGCGTCACAGCTCTGTAAATTTTGTAAAACTGCTCTACCCAAAAAGAGTTCGTTTGCGTTTGTCTTCATATAGTACCGTACTGATGTTATTCATGACATAATTGAAATATATAATGGCATGGTTGAAATAACTGCACAGTTAGAAACCAAATTATGTGACATGTTTCGCGTAATACACCGCACGCATAATAACGTAACAGTTCATTACATTTTTGTTGCCTGTGGGTGAGATTAGATTTGGAGCTGTTTGTAAAAAGCGGAAAACGGATCGAAGCTTGGTGAATGACCAGAAAAGTGATGTTTTCGTCATATTTCCTAAAAATTTCTGCTTTTTCGAGATGAAAAGTGAAGAAAAACTATTTTATTTGACATCACATTAATATTTACTAATTTATCATGCAGTTTTTTCGAAGAAATTACATAAATAAAAAATTCGGAAAATCTGACTGAAAAATCACCCGAAAAATGCCGATTTTGAAACTGACCTCAATGTGACGCCATCAAAGCGGCAATCTTGGATTTTTTTTACATTTTCTGGTAGAGCCTGACCCAAGGGTATAGTGTGACAAGTTTCAACTCCCTCGCTCAAGGCGTAATATAAAATAATTAGGGGGAAGGTACAATTCGCCTCCCCCCCTCTCCCCTAGGCCACACCATCCCAAAAAGCCCGGGCCAGATAGGGTTAATGCGCGAGGTACTATATGACTTCGACGGAATAGACCGAGCAGTCGCGAATGCAACTTTCATACCGGAGTCTTGGCCCATTACCTACTTGGTTGTCTTTCTGGTTGTGATCTGTCCCTGTAAAGAAATTTTATCTTCAAATTAAAATGAGATAAACAGCGCGATTTGTTTTCTCGCATGGTTTGACTTGTTTGGTTTGAATGTATCGCCTTTGAATGTGATTGCCACTGTTACTGGTAATTACTTGATTTTGTTAGAGTATCATCCGTCACAATTGTGCAGCCATGCAGTAAAACGAGATTGTGTCATTGCATGTTGTGGTTGACTTTTAACCTAGACTAGCCTATACCTGAATCACTGCTGGACTGTCCAACGGCATTTCCATTATACACTCTAGTCACTGGGGCGTGACACAAATGCGTATGTCCCCTAATTGAACACCCCTTTCCCGATCCATACGTCTGTCGGACATCCTGGCATCATTGACGTACACAAATAGCCTTGCTCAGACTGTAAGATATAGTGGACAGGAAAAGTTACAGGTTTCATCCAGGAATTTTGTCTATTGAATCACACGGAAACGGGCGTATGGGGAATATGGCAGCAGAAACAAGTGACGCTACTGTTTGCAACAAGTTTATCTACGCCTTTTCTAATTATGGCAATCCTATTGATGGGTAAGTCATAGGATATATACATACATTCCATCCATACTCGTATTGATTGTGTATTTGGTTTCGGCGATATATCGTAGTTACCTGGCCAAATTAGGCCTAAAGAATGCGTTACCTATTAAACCAATGTTAGTGGTTGGAAGAGGCCCTAGTATACACTTTGCGGTTTGATTTCAGTTTGGTCTTTGTTAACCCCACAAGGACTGGGGGACCATTATGCCCCATAGCCAAACTTTCTAGGTTATATCCGGGATGACAAAAAAATCAATTTTAGAGCTGGCACTCCGTGACTTTATTGTTTTAAGGTTTATTTTATTGCTTTAAAGTGTATTGTTTCGGTGGAAAATTTAAGTCGTACGACGTCGGACATTACAGGTTAGTTTTTCTAGGTTTGTTGCATTTATCAGGTTACCCCACGTTAAGGCGTTTACTCCATAAGACGTCCGTGAAGCTCATCCATTAACATCAGATGAGTTGTTTGAGCTCATCACAGCTCCCGAGCTAGCGTATCTAGTTCCGCTTAAGCCGGTGCTAGGAGCCATGTGGATACTTCATATTCTCCACATGAACAGCTGCAATAAAGAAGCGCGGCTGAGATACTAAGGCCACGCCCGAGAATTCATCGTATTCTCGGGTCTGAATGTTAGGTGTCGACGAATACTTTCCTGTAAGGCCATATGGTTGCTTTTTAGTCGCCAGACGTCGTCAATTTTCCCCACCTCGTTCATATCGCTCCAATTTGTAGTTTGCCATATTGGGATGTTTATGAGCTTGTTTGCAGAAGTCCCCGAGTAGAGGATCATGGGTAAAATAAAAGTTCCTGTGGGTTACCAGCAAAGTGAAGATTCCGTCATTTTTCTTCAAATTTTCTGCTTCTTTGCAAGAAAAAGCGGGCCAAAAATGGTAGCAAAACTATTTAGGTGACCAGGCCTCCCTCAGCCTGGACAGGCCCCAAATCGTCCACGCCAGATAGGATTAATACTCATTGCTGGTACAATTTCTTTTTCATTACTTGCAGTCTATATGCATGTGGGTGATGTGGGGGACGTTATGTCTGATTCATTTTACTCGTGTGGAGTACAACAGTACATTTGTAAATTTTATCTTCAACTAAAAAATAGATAAACAGCGCGATTTGTGTTCTCGGAATAGGAGATTCGCATGGTTTTACTTGTAAGTTTCGAATGTATCTCTTATTGTCACTGTTACTGGGATACCAGTCAAACCTCGGATACATTCAGAGTTTGTCAGATTCACAATTGTGCAGCCATGTAGCAAAACGCATTTGTGTGACTTCATATTATGTTTGACTTCCAGCCTAGCCTAGCTTATACCTGAATCACTGCTGGACTCTCTAAAGAAGATATACTGCCTTTCCATTGTACAGTCTAGTCACTGGGGCGTAACACAAAAACGTATGTCGGTATTAAACACCCCTTTCCTTATCCACACCTCTGTCGGACATCCTGACGTCAATGAGTTAACCGTATAGCCATGCTCAGACTGTAACATATAGTGGTTAGGAAAAGTTAAGGTTTCATCCAGGAATTATGTCTACTGAATCAAACAGAATCGCTGTTCGTTTTCTTGAAATATGGGGAACATGGCAACAGAAACAAGTTTATCTACGCCTTTTCTAATTATGGCAATCCTATTGATGGGTAAGTCATAGAATATATGCATACTCCCATCCACACTCATATTGAGAGAGAATTAATTAATTAGAGAATTAAGGTTTAACGTGGCCTCCAGGTACTATATCGCAGTCACCTGGCTCAAGTAGGCCGTCTAAAGAGTGTGTTACCTAGTAAAAGTTGTTAAAATACTTTATCAATCAAGGAAGAGGCCTGTGTATACACACTTTTGTGGTTTAATGTCAGTTTGGTGATACTCATTGTTGGTACAATTTTTTTCATTACATTCATTCTGCATTCATGTTTTCTTTCTTTGGGTGGAGGGAGATGTTATGTCTGAATTACTTCACTTGCATGGAATTGCGTACCACAGTACATTTGTATCCACTCACACCTATAATTCAAACCAGGCATTAGCAAATGATGAGTTCGAAGCAGTGGTCCTCTGAAGTCTGACCTATGTAAGACGAGTTCTTATTGCTTGAAATAAGCTCCATGTTCCAAGCTCCAAGAGGTTTATTATACGTCAAGTCATATCTGTATTGGTTCTTTCCATTATGAGCAAAACATAACCATTATTTACCTTAATATTCTATAAGACCATGGTCAATTAGCTCCTTCGGACACAAACTCCCCAATTAGCTATCCAAGTATTAAATAGAATTAGTGGATAACCACTTCAACTGTCGACCGCTTCTCTCTTGTAAAAAATAATCTTGTGGTTGTTTTTAATTATTTTTATTTCATACTCATTTGAAATTGGTGCTGTTGTAAGAAATAGGCCTTTCGGTCATTGGTATGGAAATTATTTTAGGAACGACGGCTGAATATTGAATGTCAGATCTGACGCCTGCTATTCTGGGGTGGATCTGTGGATATTTGCCTTAGAAAAACGTCATTGTATCGCTTTTGGATGTTCAAATGAACATTCGTCATCAAGTCGGAGATCAAATACGTACATACTACTCCGAAATGTGACTGGAACTTTATAAAGCCATGATACAAAACGAGTACCCATGTATCTTAAATTGGTTTTTACATGCGCACAGGAAATAGACAAAGAATGTACACGAATGCATCCAAATATAGAATACAAGGAGACTCGAGACACTGGGTCTACTATTTATGTACAGCTTTAATATGGAAATTGCCAGCCGGCAATTGAGAAAATAATATGTTCAGATTACGAGATGCTGCAATCCTCTCGGTGATCATGGAATGTTATACAGCTGATTATTTGACTGCTAAATATACCTTTACGGTTCAGATAATTAAACCAACACTATGCAGGATAAACGAAATTCTGAGTACTTGAATGGACATGGTCGCAATTTGACATTGAGCCGAAACGACCGTTGAGTCAACAGTAGCAACGACTGTCTGCGACAATTAATAATGGAGTTCACCTGGGATCCATACTTGGGCCACTAGTATTTATCATCTTTGTGAATGACTTTACCATATATCTATCTGTACTCATGTTGTCTGCTACAAGCTGATGGAACCAGCCCTTTAAATTATTAGAAACCTTTCTGATTGTTTTTAATTATAGAATGATATTAATAGATTGGTCGAATGTAGCGCAAGTAAATGTTCTAAAACTGTTCATAATAAGGCCAGCGAGACCATCGTTCGTTGGTCATTGAAGTGGTTTTTAAACAGAATGCAAATCTCCAAATAGAAAACTTATTGATCAAACAATACAGGTCAGCTGTACGGATCTGGAAAAAGAAGCATTATATTACGGTTCTTAAAACAGCGTTAACTTTCAACATTAGCATATTACTTTTAGAATGACAAAGGATTTCGAATGTTCGTTCCATCGCGATAAAGAATTTGTTAGGCAGTATGCTGCCCTTGTACGGTTCTTAATCTAGCGTAGTGTTTCAACAGCAGCTGTTGTCTTTTTGTGTTAGTGCCATCCAAGTCATGTTCATTTCCACTGCATTCGTCTATGGATTTTGTCAGAAAATGAAACACTTAAATCTGCCAGCACGGCAGTCCAGAGCCTGTAGTGCGACGTCAAATTTACCTCAGCTGCGTTCAAAGACTGAGGGTATGACGGTATGATTGTGGTGTGTCGAGCCGCTATAAAATGGCACAAAAGCAAATTTACTCGAAGTTTAGTGCTGTTAATTGTTGCCATTCTGTTGTCTGTTGAAATACATTGCAGTGTGAACGGGAACGGAGCATGCTGGACAAAGTCTTTCCTGTCTTGAAATAAACATTCGACGATGTGTCTAAAAGTCAACGGCTGTCTTTGAAAGCCCACACTCAACCAAGTACAGTAATATTGCGAATGTTTTGTGTTATATGCATGCAGTACTGTAGACCAATAAATCTGTTGTTCGTCTGTCCACACAAAATCACCAGCTATATAATAAGTTTCCGTCGTTTACTGACCAATAAGTATAGCGACCTCAATGGATCATGGAAAATGGCAAAAAGGATAATCTTTTACAGTTTTACAGCACATTATACCGGCTTGCTGAAACCAATGGCCTAACTAAACTACGAAATTGAATTTTATTTACTAAATGTCATGGAATGAATACAACTTTCCAATATTACCTCTCCTTCCAATTGATAAAACATATAATATATGCCTTTGGTATATTTAATATGGAATGAGCCATCCTCCTCATTACGTGGTGAATATACAAGAAATCCCCTCTATTTTGCACATAGAATGAGCCGAGATGCAGAGCATATAACCAGACATTGAATTTGATTGACTTTAGAGACGAAAACAGTTAACGTTATCGATGATCATAGTCAACAAGTGCCGATCAACAGGTATTCATTGTAATTTTTCACATGGCCAGAGAAGGAAATTGAATCTATAATACAACGCTTTTCTGTCCGGATCGCTATAAAACACCACACCAAATGTAGCCTCCATACGATAAACACGGTCCGTCTCCACAGTTCGTGTAACATGCAGACTCACACGCCGATAAAGGGAAGCATTTAATTGATGGTTGTTGTGTTTCACTACCCACAATCTCGTGAAGCAAAGGTCTTTCTAAGGTCAGCTATCATTACGACCGTTCCGCTATGTACGTTTCACGAAGGAGTCCACTGTAACGGACAATAGCAGAATACTGCCGAACAAATTCTTTATTGCGATTCATGAACATTCGAAATCCATTCTAAAAGTTATATGCTAATTGCTGTTATCGCTGTTGTAAGAACCGTCACGTTACCTTGCCTGCATCAGTGAAAACTTTTGACCGCTTCTATCTTGTACGATTCTAGCTTGTGTTAAGCGGAGAAAGAGCGCAAAACTGAACACGCACACTGTAGAACGCGAGTTCATTCGCAATGTTGATCAGTTTTCAGGAAATTACTAAACTCACTTTACTATTTCGTATTTCAACAAATGTGACCGACGATTGCATGTTGAACGTTGAATATGACGATTGTACAGGTGATTAAACAGGACAGGACGAGGCAATGGTCTCTCAAAAATATAAACATTATTAATGTTAATATCGGCATCAAGGCCGTTTACCCATTTTTATTTCGAACTTTCTGAATGATAGACAATTTCAAGTTCGGTTGGGTTCAACCATGTCTGATCATCAAGGTGTCCCACAAGGTAGTATTTTGTCTACTACTCTGTTTAGTATCAAGATCAACAGCTTAGCTGCAGTTTTGAATAAATCAATTGATGGTTCACTGTTTGTAGATGATTTCAACATATCGTGTAGTGGAAAAAGTATACATAATATTGAGAGAACATTACAACTTTGTCTAAATAGAATTCAGAAATGGTCTAGCAAATGGTTTCAAATTCTCAAGAACAAAGACAAATTGTATACACTTTTGTAGAAAATATTTCCGGCACAGTACTGACATTAGATGGGACTGAAATCAAGGTAGTAAAAGAAGTCAAATTCCTAGGAATATTGTTTGATCACCGAAAAACCCAACCTAGCCTGGGGGAGGCCAAAATGTCTCCCCCCCCCTTCCTACCAAACTTTCTGTGCTACTACCGGAACGACAAAAAATTGAGAGCTGACACTCCGTGACTTTATAGTTTATCATATTGCGGTCATTTTGAGCCTATTTGCAGAGGATCATGGGTGAATTCAAGATGGCGGCCACGTGGGGTACCAGAAAAGTGATGTTTTCGGCATTTTTCTTCAAAATTTCAGCTTTTTCTTGATGAAAAGTAGGCAAAAACTATTTTATTTCATATCACATTAATATTTACTAATTTATCATGCAGTTTTTGCAGAGAAATTGCTTGAATAAAAAATTCGAAAAATCTGATTGAAAAATCGATCAAAAAATGCCGTTTTTAAAAATGACATCACTGTGACGTCATCAAAGCGGCCATCTTGGATTTTTTTCATTTTCTGGTAGAGCTTGACCCAAGGGTATGGTGTAGTAAGTTTCAGCCCCCTAGCTGAAGGGGTAAGAAAAATATCAGATAGGGTTAACGTTCTTACCGCATATAAATTGCTTGAAAGCTAAGTGCACGAAAGCTCTTGATTTGTTGAAGGTAGTTGCCAGCTATAAGTGGGGAGAAGATCAGCAGTAGGTCTTGTGGACCTGCGCGCCGCAGGTAAAAAAGAGCCAGTCTCAAGGTGTATTCCATGCCGCGAAGATCTCACAGTGAAACATATTCTGATCGACTGTATATATATTAAGATTTTAAGAGATTCTTTTCATCAAGCATCTACGTTAGAAGATTGTTTTAGTCGGGTAAAAGAAGACTGTATTTTAGGTTATTTGAGAGAAACCGGTTTGTTGCATAAGTTTTAATGTATGTGCATGTCTGTTGGTGTATTGCGTTGATTACTTCTGGATTGCTGGATTGTTGACTTGTGTTAGTAAGAATGCTTAGCATTTTTTGTTCGATTGCTGAACGCGACATTAAACCTCAATTCTCTCTCTCTCATTTATAACAACCAATGGATAAATTAAATTTCAGCAACTATTTGTTCCACGAACGATATCTTACAGAGAACATTTGGATGTGGTTTCTATAAGGCCATGACCCATTAACAAACATGAACTCCCGCCAATTTACTTTCCAAGTATTAGTTAGTATTATTGATTATCCACTTAACAATCACTGCTTATCTTTTGTGGGAATCTTGTTTTTATTATTTCTGTTTCAGACACATTTGGAATTTGTGCTAACTGTAATACGAATTAAGTATTTCGATTAATGACGCGAAAATTCTTTTACGGATGGCTACTGATCATTGAATGTTGGCCCTGACGCTCGCTATTCAGGGGTGGGATCTGTAGATATTTATGATGAGAAAATGGCATTGTACTCCCTCTTATTATTCAAATGAACTTTCGTCATCAGATCGGCGATGAAATACATAAGACTGAAAAAAGTGTCTAGAACTTGACAAATTCATGATAAATATAACAGTGTCTTAAAATGGCTCAGTGCAGTTATTAGTCAAAGAGTACGCACGAATGCAGCCAGAAATAAAATGTAGGTAGTCTCAAGACACTGGGCCTAACATGTTCAGAGAATGAGATTCTGTAACCATATTGTTGTTACTATTAATTATTTGACTGCTAGACATACTTTGACGGTTCAGGTAATTCAATTGATTAGTTTTGAACTCAGTACATTCACTTTTCCTATTTCCCATTGCAGCTAATCGTATACAGGTGTAACTGGAATTTATATGATGATGATTACTGGATGAGGGAAACATTTTCAATATTCAATATCAATTGTCATATTTGGTGGGCATTTGTTCGATTAACTGTTCCAATATTACATTTACTTTTTTTTGACGTTTGAAAACCCCCCTCACCCATTCTCCGAAAACATCTAATGCATTCGACTAATCAAAGCTTTTTTATATCAATCCACTCTGCCTGTCATATGTATAAATGGTAATCTGATAAGGGAAAAACTGCATACTGAGGTGGGGATGTTACTTTATACTCAATCAGTTTCAGTCACATGCCTAATTTCTTGAAACGTAATTTGTTAACTTATACATAGATGTAGAGTATTGTTCATGCCATCATGTCTCCTTTTTCTTGCATTAAGTCGGTGTGCAGCAGAATGCAAAGGCGTCCATACGTCTTTACTGGATGACGTCGACCATGCCCTCTCTTCTCATGCATGCGTCTCTGAAACTATCAACAGCATCTTTCAATGGTTCAATGGTTCCAGATAGACGTACACATGTTAATGTTTATATTAAGTTTCTGGTCCGCAGTGATGCGAAATGCCCTTTCGACGTATTACTGTCTCACTGACATCCGGCCAAAGCGTTCCTGGCCCCCATTGGGCGGTGGATGCCCTTTTGATCACCCTCATGATCCCACAGCCACGCTGACAAAGCTCCACGACCGTTCACCCAAAAGTCTTTTTCAATGATGACATATAGACCTAAACAGGTTATAACATGTAAAATGTGTTTCATGTTCCCTGTCCTACTTGGGCGATAACTTGATGTTTGATGTCTTTTTTCCTGACCTCATAGCTATCACAATGAAATTTCAAGGCCGTCAGCCCGATAAAAATCCCGGCACAATGAGCTTAAAATATCCGTTTTCTATTTTTGTTTCTTTTAGTTTTCCCCTATTGACCTCGATACTGTCCAGATGCAGTTTCACGACCTTTCGACCAAAACTGTGGTTGAATGGCGGACCAAAACTGTGGTTGAATGGCGGACACAAACAACAAACAGACGGTTTGGTAAATTAATGTTATGCTCATATTTGCTTTAATAAGCATTTCCAAAGAGCATACCGGTTTAACACAATAGTACAGAATAAGTAGGCGATATTCTTGACATCTCAATCCGTTAGCAAGAATATCATAAATACATTTCTTTAACAAGTTGAGTCCTGGTAATCGACTCTTTCGTAACTTCTCGTTGATCTTCAGATGCAATAATGTGGCACAGATTTCTGCTCGGTGGTCGTGAATAAAAATCGGTGTTATGGATAAGAATGTCCTGGTGATTAGTTTCCCTTTTCATATCCTTTTCTATTGCAACGAAGGACGGACTCTTATCCCCAATGTGGAGAACAGTGTCCTAGCTGGGTTGGGAGATAGGACCGGGACACTCTCAGCCACCGGACATTCTTAGCCTCCACACCGGCTCACAGTATGATCTCAAGTTAGCAGTATTGGCTAACTATGAATCTTAAACAGGATATAAATTATCTGTTCAATGAAGGCAGATAGCGAGGGATTAAATCCTTTTCATGATCGCTGTACCGATGTAGATGAAGTAATCGTGTAGAGAGGGAATATTTTGAAATTATCTTTGCTGCATATGTGGATATGCTTGCATACAAACATATTTCTCATAGAGGCTGTCAGTATTTGTTGTTTATGCACTCGGACGAGAGCTCTAAGATGTGTTACAAAATCCAATGTACTCAATGTCCACTACATTCAACAACATAAATCACAACTCATATTCGTTGACTGTAAAGAGGCTATTGGAATTCTTGACTGAAAATGATTGGTCTCCAATCTGGTATTTTGTAACTTTAGGTGTGCTGGGATTTTCTTCATATGTGGTACCCGTTAGAAGCTCTTTCGGATTGAGATCCCGTCTCTGGCTTTTAAGGGGTTTCACATCTTTTACAAATTTTGTATTTTAGGACTGCAGTATTTTCATATTTTGCATAATTTTGGAATATATGTCCGCGATATGTTGATTATATGTGGTCACGTCACTTGGCATTATTCAGGCCTGTCTTGATAATCTCTTTTGGAAATTCCCTTCTTGCCAAATCTTTTGTAAGTTCAGTGAGCGTCTTTTCCCTTAAGTTCGTTTCTATCACAATGGTACAAATACCAAGGGCAAGGTTAGCTGGAATATGGATATGTCTTGCATGATTGCTTTTGAAATGAAGATATTGTCTAGTATCTTAGAGTTTATTATATAAATCGGTGATTAGTTTGGTTTCATTTTGGTGATCGGTGATTAGTTTGGTATCAAATAACGAGAAAGGGTCAATTATTTCTGCTGTTTTTCATGATAAATTTGATATTCATCTGCAGCATTTGTGAAATATGGTGGATATTTTCACAATATCTTTTCCGTACATTTTCGTAGCTGTACTTTCTTGTGAACCATAAATTTCACCCATGGCATCAAACATGTTCCCTTCTAGATACGCTAAAATAATTGTAGCATGGATGGAAATCACTTTGATTCCCATTGTTGTGCCAAGAATTTGTAAAAAATAATACATGTTGTTAAAATGGAAGGTGTTGTTCTCTAAGATGAATTGAATGCTGTCTAGCAAGAACTCGGGATATTATCGATCCACCATTCCAAAGTTTCCAGCCTCGAACGTCCGTGTGGATACTTGATAGTCTCCATATGAACAGCTGCAATAAAAGCGCGGCTGAGATACTAAGGCTACGTCCGAGAATCCACCGTATTTTAGGGTCTGAATGCGAAGTGCCGAGGGAAAATTTCCTGTAGAGTCATATGGTTGTTCTTTAGTCGCCAGACGTCAATTTTTCTCACCTCTTGCATATCGCTCAAATTCATGGGGAATGCCGTTATAAAGTGACGTGACGTCAACACTGACCAGTATAGTATCTGACGTTACCATTTCCTGGTAAACAGCTGAGACAATTTGAACCATCTCCTACATAACTACTGATATGTTTGGTGTATGATTTCAAAAGTATGTATACCAGATTACCTATTCTATGTGTGGGGCACACCGGACCGGCAACAACAGGCCTGGTGACATATTCAGCGTTTTGTTCTGCAACAACTGTTTTAATAATAAGGGAATTTTGAATTTCAGCTAGTCCACCAAAATTACGTGTTTTAAAAACAAAATCCTTAAGGGAGTAGGGGACGTCCATTTCTAGAGGTTGAAAGTTTGTTTAAATTTCAGGATTTTTTCATCAGGTTAAGAGAAAATGATCCGTGAAAAAAAATGGGGTCACCATACTCGTTAAAAAAATATGGCAGCCAAATGCATGTATACCACTTAAAAACCATAACACTGAATACACAGGGAAATTTGAATTTTTCTTCTTTGATGCTCAATAAATCAAACTTCCCAAGGTTAAATTTTTCCCATTTTGCTATATAATACTAAACACATATAGTGCTTGTAAAATATGTAATATAAACAGGGGGACACCATACTTTCTTAGAAAATATTAGCGGTATAACAGATAAACAGAGCCCTTTCAGTCCTATTTCCAGGAGGGGGTGGGGGTGGGGAATCTATGTGGGTGTGGAGAATATTATTGAAGTTCAATTTATTAGCCATTCAGAAAGTTTTGTTTTAGTGGAAAGTGAATACGAGTGAATTTGGGGGTATTCCGGAGGAATAAATGTTAACCTATGGAGCACTTTGCACCCTCCAACCGTTGAATTTAAAATGCCAATTTTTTGGTCCGTCCCAACACTGAATTGAACCACTAAAACGCATAAATGGTTGTGTTGTGTCTTTTGTTGATTTTTATTCCATTTTGATATGTCTGGGTACTTTTGTCAGGAAATTCAGCTTGTTTTGAAAAATTTGACAAATGACCATGTTGTAGCCCCATAAGAGCAGGTGAATGAAGGTCCTCTACTCCCTTAATTTAATATTGTTCTGATTTAGTTAGAATGTGACCATATTTTAGTGCTAGTTTGTGCAGTTTGGAGAATATTTGTTTGCCATTGTTATCCGATAGCTGGTTAGTTTAGTTTAAACATATTTTATTGCTCAAATCAAGGAGCAAAAGGATTGGCGTCAGACATACATGTACATAACCATTGCAGAAGGCAATCCGTTACTTTACGATACTAATTAATATTGAACCGAATACCTATACAATAGAAGACAAGAAAAGAAAAAGACCAAAGAAATTTACAAGAAACAGAGAGAAATATTAAAGTAAATAATTAAATTAATAAATAAAAATTAAATAAATAAATAAAAGGAAAGAGAGAGAGTTTAACGTCGCGTTCTGCCATATTTCAGCTATATAGCGACGATCGAACAAAATTCTAGGTATTCAAGATAACTCAGTAAACTAATGCATTAAAATATGTAAATACATTAAAATTTATACAACAAACCGATCTCTCTCAAATAACCTAAAATTCAATCTTCTTTTACTCGACTAAAAAGATCTTCCAGAGTAGCTCCTCGATAAAAGTTATCTCTTTCAATCTTAAAATCTATACAGTCGATAAGATAAATAAATATACATACACACATATCAACCTACATACAAAAGGCGTACAAAGAAAATAACCAGCTTGCTTTGTGTTCATACCGACTGTTTCAACAAGATGGACAATCAGTTACAAAAGACTTTCTAACTAAATCTGCCAGATACCTTTACACATGGTCAAGTTTCCAATTTCGGAAACCCGGCAGAAACCTATTGGAAACTGTAGCGACACAGTTTCCAATAGGTTTCCGGCGGGTTTTTGGAATTGGAAACTTGACCATTTCACGCAGTGACTCTTGTAGGACTCTGAAATTTATTTCTTTTTCGTCGATTCTTATATTTGGATCCCCTCCTTCCCCGCCATAGCAAAGTGTGGATGTTAATATTTGGATGAGAAAGATATTTCGTCGGATTTGATCTTATTTTTTACAATAACAGAGATGTTTTATATCCTCGATGGCGCCACACTCACGCAATGGGCTGTCAACCAGATGAAAATGGAAAGGTCTGTTTTTAGCTGGCTACACCCATGTCGTAATTTTGTATAGTTTATGTTCAAATTTCGCTTTCCACAATAATAATATTTAGCTACAAAATAAGTTGATTTTCATACGTTTTTGAAGGGAACCGTGGAATCGATACTTCTTATTTCATTTCATTATCATGCTCGTTCCAAAATTTGAATCCAGGTGCAATAAACGATGAAGATATTCAGTTGAGTACGGGGTTGTGTATAGTTATCTTGGCTCTTGAGATTGTGTCGAGTTTGTTCTCGAACTGTCGGTGTGGTTATATCTGTCAGGTATGTAGGAACACCTGGCGAGTTAATTTTGTGCATAATGCTCAGTTTCAGATTTTTCGTCTTTCTTCTAGACTTTCTCAACCTGTTTCAGAATACAAAATTTTTATTTGTACAAATTGGTAGCCCAGTAACTATTCGAGCTGCAGATTGTTGAAAGCGTTCAATTTGGTTTGATTGTTCGACTGCGCAACCTTCCCAAACAGGAGATGCATATACTATAAATGGTCTAATGTAAGTCAAGTATATATCGGATAAAGATTTCCTACTAGGCGTAAATTTCAGTTTTCTGAGCATCCCTATTCTTCTAGATGCACCCTTTACTATATTGTATATCTGGGCATCCCACTTGCATGTATTTTGCAGAATTAGACTTAAATGTTTTTGTGAGTCAAAGAAAGCTAATAAGGGGTCGTTTAAGATGATTTCAGGATCATTAGGTATTATTTAGTTTGCAGAAAGAACTGGAACCGTATTTTGTGGATTAACTTGTAGAAGCCATTGATTTGACCAGCTGGTTGTAGTGCTTTTATCTAGAAGCATTACGAAAAGTCACAATCAAAGCCTGACTGAGATACATCATTCTCTAGATGACGACTTTGCAACGATTATCATGGATTGAGAATACTGATCAGCGATACGGATTTGATATTTTTGGAACATCATGATGTCTTTCCGGCATCATTGAAAACTGTTGACCGCTTCTCCCTTGCAGGAAACTCGCCTATGTTCATGTATACTATGATTGTCTTTTAAAATTTGGTGCTAATACTGCTATATGGAATATGGAATAGGTCTTTGGATTATGGGCGCGGATATTCTTTAATGGACGACGGCTGAATTATGAATGACGGACCAGACGCTGGTAATTAAACTGATTTTGTTCCGATAACAGTCCAAATTCATTAAAACCACAGCGCCTCCCTTATCGGCTTCCGTAATAATGATACAGGTATTTTTTGTAAGTTGCTTTTTGGTGTTTGTGGTATAGATTCGGTTTTGATACATAATTCTCCATACCAATTGTTTAGCTAGGTTGTCCAACAAAATGGTCGAAATATCTGTCAATTCATTTTGCTGGTTGCTTGTGAGACTTGATCTGCACTAGGGACCTGCTGTTTAAACCCAGTGATACGGACTTGTGATGAAATTTACGTACTCTGGATCTGCATATATGTATATAGTTGCAATAAAAAAATGTGTCAAACACGAAGATATAAGGTTGAAAAGAGTAAACTCTCAAAGATACATATTATCACAAGTGCTTGGTTTTGGATGGTGATAGTGTTGTTTGAGTGAGACCTTTCACATAACTTATTCATGGACGTTCTTGAATATATATTTAACGATATATGTGTTTGACATAACCAACCAGCTCATCCGGAATTGTATTCTATATATGTTACACGAGTTGAACGAGTGATCTTGCGTATGAATAGTGTATATATTATTATGACTATTCACGTATTGGTAGTCTGGCTTGAGCTGTTTAATACCTGTTCAGGCCCCCTAAATATTTTTCTTATCCCTTAAGCTATGCGGCAGAAACTCTCCACAATATGCCCTCGGACCAAGCTCTACAAGAAAATGTAATAAAATGGCCAAGGTGGTTGTTTTGATGACGTCAGTTATCTTCAAAACAGACATTTTTTTAGTAAAACTGTCGGTCAGATTTTTCGAATTTTGTATTTCTGTGTTTTCTGTGCAAAAACTACATGATAAATTAGCAAATGATAGTTTGATGTGAAATAAAATAGATTATGCCCAATTTTCTTCAACGAAAAGCAGGAATCTCAAAGAAAACGACGAAAATATTACTTTCGTGGTACCCCACATAGCCGACATCTGAATTTACCGATGATTCTCTACTCGAGGGGTTATGCAAATAGGCTCAAAATCACACCGATATGTTATACTAAAAGATCGCGGAGGATCAGTTTTCATATTTTTATCGTTCCGAAGATAGGGGAGAAAGTTTGGTAGGGGAGGGCATGATGCTCCTCGGTATGGTAGGGTTAAATTTAAGAAGTATAAGTAGGTTATTCAGCTCAAATCATGCACGGGATACTAAAGCGGTCTTATATCCGTATGAATCCTCGTATCATGGCCATTGGATTATTTGAATCGGAGGAAACTGCGAATTGCTTTCTTGAACGATGGGGAAAGCGGCAACTGCAGCGTTTAGGGATATTGCTCATATCAGTAATATTGGGGACGTTATCTGTGGCGTTCCTTTTGATCGGTAAGCTTCTTAGAAGTTCTTCATCGGATGTTGACTCCATGTATGGATGATATAAGGAGTCGACCGGTTTTACGTCCGACCAATCTGGGCTCGAAAAATATCAGGATAGAGGCTATAAATGTAAGTGTACTTCTCGAGCCAGATGTTCAGATATCTCCTCTCAGATATCTCTGATTATGGCAATCACTTTTCACAAAGTGGGTATCTTTTCCGTGGCCGTCACGTAACCGTAAAAGGTTTGTGTTGTCTAATGTAAGTATCACGTCGGTACATCAGGCTCGTATGGTTGCTTTTAGCCGTCAGACTTTGTAAAATCTTCTCACCTCTTTTGATTACATATTCCACCAATTTGCCACTCCCCAAATTGTGCAAGGAAATATCTACAATTGGAAAATCTGAGTATAAACATGACCCAGAGACCTGGTTGTTCAAATGTTTCGTATAATAAGCTGTCTTAGATGTTCAAAACGACTATGATACATACCTCATTCACCATGGTACAGGCATGGCATACCATGGTAAATCAATTGCATTTCCATGGTAAAATCGTGGTACAATGTCCCAGTGTACCATCGTACTTTCTGTATTGCACGCCATGGTACATCATGGCACGCCAAGGTTTGTCAGGCTTATTGTCTAGCTCATTATTGATGGGAATCATGTTGCGCATTGATTAGCGAATATGTGTCTGCTTGCTCATGTGATGTGCTCAAAAATCTTTACTTTTGGTTGTAGGATTTCAACCAAACTTCTTGTGCAATAACGCAGAATCTTCTCGGAATGTGACAGATTGGCTCTTAAGAAGGAAAGAAGATGATGACACCTGCCACATTTATAATATCACCTCCAACAGTTCTATTCAGTGTAACCATGGATATATCTACGACGTTCCGAGAGAGTCTTCAATTGTTAGCGAGGTAAGAACTTCAAGGTGACTAAGGGGTCAGGTCCAATTAATCGAGGCACTTTCTCGAAGCCTTCAAGATGGATCGAGAAATTTCTCGGCTGAAACCCGTTGGGCAGAACCGGGACCCCTGACAACATCTCCCGGTTTGCTCCCTGTTCTATCTCGATCGAAACGTCCCGGTTTTCGAGATGGTTACGAAATTGATCGGTAATCTCGAAGGGGGTCCCGGTTTCAATATGTCGGTGTTTTGCTGCCAGTTAATTTGGCCTATCTTAACTTCTCATGCGATTAGAGTGTTACGCTGGTAGAATATTTTTGAGGCGCTCGTCGCCTACGTACATCGCGGCCAAAATACAATTTAGAAAACGGATTTTTTTAAGATGTTTTCACTGTTATTCATCGTTTAATCGATATGTCTATGTCCTGATGTTCCGTGAATCCAATTGAACGAAAACTTTCATTTATCTATATATAAATTATGAGTATATAATTTAGTGAACTTCGCTCGGTAATTGATTGTTTGTCTGACTAGTATCCGTCGCGGAATAAATGACACACCAACTGGATATGATCTGAATAATAATGGTATGGAAAGCATGCGTTTTAAATTATTGTTCTATAATTCTGTTTTGAGAAAACATGGATCGTTTCAACCGAAAAATGAAAGCTATGTCAAGAGCTTGACCGGTGTATCACCTCGGTGTGTAATATGTTTTATAATTTGGTAGTATTCATTGCAGATTCCATTTTTTAAAAGTACTGTTTTGTGATATAGTTCAGATAAGGAGATTATATCAACAACGCTTATTCCCGACATTAGCTTGCCTGGAAGTGGTTAGCGGAAACACTGACAATCGGAACTAGAGGTGTTGATAATTCACGCCACAGTCGGTCTGTGAAAATCCGTCGACTTGAAACAACAGCGAAGGGAGAGGAGTTAATTTCTTTGAAAGAAAAAAAAACTGAAACAGCATGCACTGTTGGCGGGAGATTGATAATATACTCACGTTCTATTGCTGACTGCTGATTTCATGTCTCTAGGAAATTAACCAAATAATGGGAGTAATTACCACCCAATTCAGAGAGCAATCACACTTTATACCAACGGTTACATACATTTTACTATAAACAATACCGCGTTTTGTTTGTTCGAAAACTTCGATCGAGCGTTTATGTTTATATTCTCCGATTTTCAGTGAATTACCAGACCCTTCTGTGATCTTTTTAGTCTCTTTATTTCTGAATACGAGAAAATCTTTGACGACAAAGATGTCTCATTCTGATCAACTTTAACAGGAACATATACAATTTTATCCTAGACTTGCATAATTTATTTAAATTCGCAGTTCTTGGACATATCTTATAAAGTGATTCAAATTCTAAAAAAACAGGTTCAGAATAAGTGAATAATAATGAGCCAGGTTATACATTTTCAATTGGCGATGTTTCTTTCTGTCCATTCATAAAGTTTAAATTGCGCTGTCTGGGCAAGTATGCGACTACAGATCTCTAGACAGAATAGCAAAATAATATTAAATGATTCATGTTCAGTCTAATTCATTCAAATGCATATGTATTCGCCGAGATTAATCTCTCTGTCATAGAGTATATATATATATATATATATATATATATACCAAGCATACGCCTTCCGAATGCTTTAAACTTTCATGTTGATGGCATCTCGATTCCACTCTCGAAGCATGTCGAGTTATCTCGAGGAGGATCGAGATGGTCTTGTGTTTCGAGAGAAAACCGGGAGCAAACCGGGATAACAATCGATAGAGATAAACCGGGACCCTTCGAGACGAGATATTTATCGGTTTTACTCGTTTATCGAGAAACCGTCTCGATCGATTGGACGTGACCCCTAACGAATATCTCCAGAGGAACTGTAACATCGTGCAAACAGACCATCACAAATATCCCATAATCAAACCGGAAACAATTATGTTTCTTCCTTTATAGTACAGCTCTGTATTATATAGACGACCGGCTGGTTTAACAATTCGCCTCGTCTTATATACTATAAAACCTTGCGAACTGATCATCCATGGTAATAACAAATTGAAATAAATACACAATTTCTGCTCATTCGGTTCAAAACTCCGCATTTTGATGCATAAATGTAATACTGTTTCAGTTGCTGACATCGATACGCATTTTATTTCAACCATATCTGATTAGTCAGGGAGGGAAATCCCACATTTCAGCCCTTCCAAGCACTCCCTAATGGACTGCACTCTTCAACCCTGAGAGGAATATTAATCAAGAGTTGAGTCTATCTGACTTGATAGCGTGTCCTATCTGAGCGTAGTTTAGGATGAAAATATTGGCTACGAGGGTTTGTCAACCCTACCAGGCCTAGGAGGAGCCATGTTACCCTCCCCTACCAAACTCTCTAACGTATCTCCCCAACGACGAAGGAATGAAAGAAGTTTCAACCTTCTGACTCGAAGGATAACAGACATTTAGGTTGGGTGAAAGGAGTACGGTATTAGAAAATCCACCCCGCCCACGCCTGCTATAAACCTTCAACACGGTCAAAGACGTTAAATACGGTATCTAACTATTATATATTTAACCTCAAATGATTTACGATGACATTTTAACTCTGTAGTGGGATCTTGTCTGTTCCAAAGCATACTTGGCGGAGGTTTCGCAGACCGTGTTCATCACTGGAATGACCATTGGTTCAGCCCTTATACCAATCATATCCGACAAGATAGGAAGGAAGTGGTCCTTCATCGGATGTCGACTTGTTCTGGTAGCTGCTGCCTTTAGTACAGCTGTCATTCCTAACTTCACTGGTTTCATGGTCTGCCGGTTTGTAAGCGGTGTCCTCATTATGGTGAGTTAAAGCTCTGAATTGGAAATGCCTTGTCTACTCTGAGTGCATATGAGAATTGTTTTTCCATGATGTTGAACACCATCAAAAGTTAGGCTTCAAGACGACGCGTTCAATTCAAGGCAACAAGACAGAAATAACTTTGGTTGTCCGTTGCCGTTTCTCTTCAGCTCTTCCCTTCTCTTAAACTAGGTTACATTATATTATTTGACGATATATTAGATGTATGCTATTGGTATTCAAGCAGAATACGAGAAAGGTCTTGCGATAATAGATTGTGGATTATGTCGGCTACTTGAATATTTGAATCACAAGCTTGTATCATGTACACTTGATAGACGAATGAGTTTCGAGCTTCATCTTAGCCCCTTTGTCTTGCATCTATCGTTGTTGCTATGTTTTGTTTCTCGGAAACATTTAGCAGTGCTTCAACTTCAAGCAGGATATCACTGACACATCCTGTCATGGCGTATTTAGTTTGAACAAGTTTGAGCTCAGTTTCTGAAGATTGCCGAAAATTTCCAGCGATAAATTAACATTCTAATAATGTGGTGGGCTGAATATAATGCATTTATAATTTATATAAGTCTGACTCAAAGGAAAGGCCCTGAATTTCGTTTTGATGTCACAGTTGCGACTCCATGGTATCGGACTGCTTTATCTCACCTTGGCAATGGCGGCTAATGCTGGGCACACGGAATTAGGCAGAGCCATTCAGAAAAATATAGTCCCTACCATGAAGACTCTGCTGTGAAATGAAATTTAATTTGAAAGCCCCATGAGTAGGACGTGTACAAAGGCATTATGGGTAGCCCACCACGTTATTGGCATGGTATTTGCGCATTGCAAATTTCCTCTCAAAGTTTAGTCAAGTATGAATTGCATTTCAATGTAAGCGGTGTTGGATGGATGTGAAGACGATTCGGGGAAGCAAGTTATCGTTAGGTTATATTTTCGTATATTAACCCTACCAGTCCTGGGGGGAGGGCAAAATGCCCCCACCCCCCACCAAACTTTCTGCGCTATCTCCGGAACGACAAAACATGGAGAGCTGAAACTTCGGGACTTTATCGTTTATTATATTGGGCCCTATTTGCATAACCCCCGGAGCAGAGGATCATGGGCAAATCGAGATGGCGGCCACGTGGGGTACCAGAAAAGTGATGACTTTGTCATATTGCTCAAAAATTGCTGCTTTTCCACGATGAAAATAGGGCACAAATTATCTAATTTTACATCACATTAGTATTTACTAATTTATCATGCAGTTTTTGCGGAGAACTTGCATGAATAAAAAATTCGGAAAATCTGACCGAAAAATCGACCAAAAATGCTGTTTTTGAAAATGACGTCACTGTGGCGTCATCAAAGAGGCCATCTTGGATTTTTTACATTTGCTGGTAAAGCTTGACCCAAGTGTATAGTGTGGTATGTTTCAGCTCCCTAGCTCAAGGGGTAAGAAAAATAATTAGGAGGGGGCCATTTCGCCTTCCCCCCCTCACCTCCCCCCCCCAGGCCTGGGCAGGTACCAAAAAAGCCCAGGCCAGCTATTCGGGCTTCATTCTATTAAGTACTCTGGAGCCACTTTATGGAACTCCCTTGACTCATCTATAAAAGGAGCACTGACACTGAAGGAATTCAAAATTTTAATTAGTAAATGAGACGATGATACTTGCAGATGCACTTTCTGCAATGACCATTAATACAGCTGATGACAAGGTCACTCATATGTTTTTATTTTAATTTATTTTATACGACTGATTTGTGTATATTATCTCTATTTTATAATATTTTAATGGTGTCTTATTGTTCTGTCGGTGAATAGCTCATATTTTGAGCTAATGTTCTCTGTATGTAAACACATCCGACTTTAAATAAAATTTATCTTATCTTATCTTAATCTTAACATTACAATCCGAATTACAAGTACGTTAATCCACATGTAAAAAATGATTTTTAGGCAATTGCGGTTACACGATACGTGTACATTATGGAATACACCCCCAACCGGTACCGATCTTTGGCAAATTCTGTGATTGCCTTGTCCTGGGCCGGATCACTGCTGATATTGGCGTTGATTGGCCACTTAATGAGGGACCAGAATTGGCGTGTCCTGTTTGTGGTCTGTTCCGTCCCAACTCTAACTGTGTTCCTGGACATCTTGTGAGTTGACAAAATGCATGGAAGGCAGAAACCACCAAAAAGAAAACTAAGAAATATTAGATCAGGAAAATCTAAACTTTCCCATTAATTATTCTCATGGGGGTAATCATGGTCTCTCTCCGTTAATAAGGTTATGCCATTGTAGTTAAAGTATTGCCGTATGCTATAGTTTCCTTTCTTCAAGTATAATTAAATGCTCTTTATTTTCTACTGGAGATTCGATGCCTTTCATTGGCCCATTCAGATAAGAGAAATTGCCCAATACATGTACTCGCTACACTGACATATACTCTTGGTATGTTGAACAGTTTCTTGAAGGAGTCTCTTCTCTGGCTTTATGCTAATTCGAAGACCAAGGAAGCATCCGACATTTTGAGAGAAGCTATGAAGGTGAACGGAGTAACGGAGCAGGATTTAATCTCCCTGAACAAAGATCAGGAACAGAAACCGGGGAAAGAAATCCAACCCGCCCTAGATGAAGCATATTGGGGACAGGACCAGGCATCGAAATTGCAAGATGATAAAAAGGAATCAGATATAGAAACGAAAGTTGAAAAATACAACTTAATTGATGTATTGAAGAATCCCACAACCAGAAAAATTCTGCTCATCTTATGTTGCACTTGGTATGCTCATACTTTTGCTTCTTCCCCACAAACCCTCTGTCTAGTAGCTTCGTGTTTCTGTCTAGTAGCTTCGTGTTTCTGTCTAGTAGCTTCGTGTTTCTGTCTAGTAGCTTCGTGTTTCTGTCTAGTAGCTTCGTATTTCATCTGTTTCGTGTGGAATTTTATTTGATTACGCCACATATCTTGATTTCGTATACGAAAATTTACATGTTTTCATGTCTACATGCTTCAGTCTCGCATGCAAGAGACAATCTTGTTTTATTCTGCATTAACATTTGATGCCTGGTTGAAACTGGTGCGAGCTGTCTGTCTGTTTTAATTGTTGTTTCATTATAAGCATTTTTTGTTGACCACGGCTGAATACTGAATGTTTCATCTGAGATCAAATATGCATAAAATGAAAAAAAAAATACAACAAATACGCAAGCTAGTTTTTGTAAGAGAGAAGCGGCCATCCTTTTTTAATGATGACAGTAAGACATGATGATTGATATTCTTTACATGAAATCCATATCCAATATTCTTTGTCCAAATGTATTTTCACGTCCTTAGATGTCGCTAGAATGTCGCTTGAAGGGCAACGTGATGAAAGCACTGTCAAATATGTGGCAATAGCGAGACAGTTGTCTCGAACGCAAATGTACATAGTATTCTTGATGCCTGTAGGTTTGTCAATAGTTTGGTGTACTATGGTATATTCTTGATGTCAAGTGCTATGGCTGGTGATAGAATACTCAATTTCTTCTTCAACGCTTTAGCAGAAATTCCTGGATACCTGGCTCTACATCCTATCCTGAAATAGTGAGTTTTAATGCTTGAACTTGCACATATTACCATTTTACATCTGCAACATATTTTTTTAACCGGTTATCTCATATCGATATATATCAACCCTCAAAATCCGACCCAAAGGATCTACATGTAACTGATTTGGATTGAACAGTAAGCATGTGCAATGCTCGTGGGTAATATATTTGACATGATTTGGCATAATGTTGAATAATTGTAATAAGCATACAGGTATATATCTGTCAGCTATGTCAATTAATATATCATTGTTGTATAAAATATACGATTGTCTACGTCTCCGTTGACGAATAGATATCGAGTTGTTGTTTCAAAGAAGAGAAATACACACAACTCACCGATCAATAATAAGTGTACTCCTAGTATTGTAGAATGACAAAATTGTTGTGTTTCATTTCATCAGTCTTGGACGCAAGAAACCAATGGTAGGCCTCCACGGCTTCTGTGCAGTATCACTTCTACTCGCTGGCGTATTCAACTTCACACTTAGTGAGTCTTTTCTTCGTGTGAATATCCATTAGGATGTCAACCCAAATTTGGTATTTATAATGAAATATGTGTACAATGGGTGAACTGTTAAAAGCTCAACATTTCAATTTCTCATTTTGCTATAAAAATAAACAGTAATTGGCTTCGCTTCCTACCACATAATAATGAAATATCGGTATGTTTTTTTTCTTGTTTTTGTTTTGTTATATACATGAGATGAGTCTGGAATTCAAGAATAGCAGTATACACCAACCTTCCCATGATATGAAATAATAACTACTCACCGAATGCTTTAAACTCGATATACGTCTTTACGATTCAATTGTCCGCTATTCCATGGTATAAAGCTAGAGGTATAGCATGTCAGAGAACGCTATTGCTATTCCAATATAACTGCTACTTGTGAATTAAACATTGGAAAATTTTTATTCATTTTACAGCCGGTCAAACAAAGGTTGTAATGATGCAAATCGTCACATTTGCGGGAAAGATGGGCATTTCTACAACGTTCATGCTGATTTATATCTACACCACCGAGGTGTTTCCTACCAATTACAGGTTAGTATATCATTCATATCTAACATTTAGATTTTTAAGACTGTCACTTTCCGGATTTAGTAATATAACATTCGAAAGGATGTGACAAACTTTTGCTCTCGAACAACTGCTTGATTATACACTCTATTTCTATCGTTCGATTTTACTTCCGCTTAACCCGGGGCTTGGTGCCGTATGAACCAAAGTACTTCACGATCCCCATGGTGTTCATTTGGACAGACACAATGAAATCGTGACTGAGATACATCATTCTCTAGATAACGAACGACTTGATAACTATATCATCTGGATTCAGAACACTGATTTGATATTTTTGGAACATCATGATGTCTATCCGGCATCATTGAAAATTGTTTACCGCATCTCGCTTGCAGGAAAGTAGCCTATATTTACACAGAAATTCACACAGAAATTCTTCAGTGGACGACGGTGGGATATTGAATGACGGACCAGACGCTGTGTATTTACTTTCACAACTGAAGACTGCAATTTTCATTTTCCCAGATCGAATATAACGATGAAAATATGTCGTTCGAGTTTAAGATTTACAATTGGTTGTCGTCGATCGCGGGTCAATCGTTTATATCCAATGCGCATGCGCGGATGAACATGTGGCAGTAATTGGAAGATTATCTATTTGCCTGGCGCTGATCAAATCCGGCGGACGATGGTTTTACCTAGAAAAGAACATGTAATAAAGGGAATCGACCAACAAATCCTTCCACGATCACAAATATTATATCTAATTTTAAACTATATTAATTATAAAAAAATGTTCCAAACTGATTATATTGTGTTGGCTGCTTCATTTTGTACTTTAAGGGCTTCTGGTTTGGGTATTGCATCCGCATCAGCTAGAGTGGGCTCAATAATATCGCCATTTTCCAGTGTATTTGTAAGTAATTTTAACCTTGCTTTTTAAATGGGAACTGCTTTCCAATGGCAAATACTTCTTAGTTCACTCAGATTCGATTAGATTCCTGTCGGTAAACGATTGTCGGAATTGTCAAATTAGTCCCATACAACACAGAACAAAAAACGATAATTGAAACTGGTACATTTACACGAAAGACGGATATCGATGTCATAAGAAATGTAATATAAAGAAATGTGTGGCGACTCCGGGAATCGCTCAGTTACTTAACAAAATGCTAATCAAAACGTACTCCATGATCGGGAATGCACAGTACAGTGTGAAAGGGAACAATGAAGACAAACGGGCAAGCATGGTACTGTGATTCGTCATAATTTACCAACGAAAGGAAAACATAACCGGCCAGCATGGTACCTTGAATGAGTCCTTCTCAGAAGCCAGGCTAAACTGCCAGCCAGTCAGCCGTGATTCGTCAAAATTTACCAAAGAAAGAAGGAAAACATAACAAGCCTATATGGGACCTTGAATGAATCCTTCCCAGAAGCCAGCCTAAAACTCTCGTTTGATACCTGGCTGCTAAGCGCTGACAAGCGGTACTGTTCTGTTAATGATGCAATAGACACTTTTGCAGCACAGCTAGCCCTCAATACTGGCAAGACATGACATATGAGGAAATATTTAGACTGTTGATTTATATATTATAACAAATAATCCAGCGAAATTCGACTGATATTGCCATATTTACTTTTGTATTCAGATTCGTGAGTACCCTTGGGGACCTGGTGTTGTGTTCGGCGGACTGTGTCTCATCGTAACTGTGTTATTGCTATTCGTTCCTGAAACAGCAGACAGAAACTTACCACAGACTATGGCTGAAATTGAGAGATGGAAAAAGTCTCCAAAAGATACGGACTCGAGCAAAGCTGTTCGTGCTTAACGCTATCTGGGCTAGGCTTTTTGGGACCTGTCCAGCCCTGGGGGGGGGGGGGGCGAAATGGGCCCCTAATTATTTTTCTGACCACTCGAGCTAGGGAGTTGAACTTACACTCTACCCTTGGGTCAAGTTCTACCAGAAAATGTAAAAATATCCAAGATGGCCGCTTTGATGACGTCACAGATTTTTTAAATTTTTCATTTATGCAATTTCTCCGCAAAAATTGCATGGTAAATTAGTAAATATTAATGTAATGTGAAATAAGATAGTTTTTGCCCACTTTTCTTCGCGGAAAAGCAGAAATTTTGAAGAAAACTGACGAAAACATCACTTTTCTGGTACCCCACGTGGCCGCCATCTTGAATTTACCCATGGTTCTGTACTCCGGTGGTTATGGAAATAGACTCCAAATGACTCCAATATGATAAGCTATAAAGTCACGGAGTGTCAGCTCTCAATTTTCTGTCGTTCCGGAGATAGCGCTGAAAATTTGGTTGGGGATCCGCTTCGTCCCCTCCCCCCAGGCCTGGTAGGGTTAAAATTAGCGCTCGAAATTTGTTGGTGTTTCTTCAGCGGAATATCATATCATGTTTATAGATCAATCATTCCAGTAATAATACACTCCATAAAACTATGTTGACGTTTTGTAATATTTCTTGATGTTTTGTATATTTTAATTCTCTCCAACAAACCTATTCACAATATCAGAGTGGCACGATTGAACTAGCTAGATTCAGGAGAATTTATTTCGGAGACAAATCGTTTCTTAAGCCATATTTTAGCCGTCAACAATTAAATACCTGTAACAGAAGGTATGTGGGTGGAGGTCTGCTGGACTTCCAGCTATTAACACGTCGAATGTTATTCCATGTATTTTAGCCTTGGATTTTCACGGGATTCACAGTTATTCAACAAGAAGTTATAAACTTTGAAATAGTTCATCTACCTATGTCGAACTAAAGAATAAAAATATAAAGAATAAAAATCATTGAAAGCATTGAAAAACGTTTCTGGGACAATATTAAGCAAACGGAGACAAACGTTTTCAGATTGAATTGTCCGAGCGCAGTATGCTACATTATTTTAAGTTCATTTAACTGAATTCGAATAAATACATATTTCCGATCTCGAAAGTAAGTCATGTCTGGTCTTGTTGGTCCTACGTAAACACGTGACCATGGTAAACATGCGCAGTTTTTTATTATTCTGATTTTGAATCAAGTTGGTCGATTATTTACCCGATGCAATCCCCACATTCGCCATATATAATCCCCATATTTTATCTCAAACTTGTAACACCGTGGTCAGTTGCTCCACACAACCCCTCTAATTAGGGTTATATTTGATATATACTCTGACAGGCATTAACTTAATTAGTCACCATAATATGTAAGATCAGAAAATGTAATCAATCATGCGTGTATACATACTTATGAGTGATATGCTATTTCTCACGTCCAGGAGGAACACGTCGCTCTGTCAATTAAGTATTATCCAATCAAAAACATTCATTAAGTTACATCATTGAACCGCGAGTTTCAACCTAACTTTCGAGATAGTTCGGCCTCGGAAACCGGATTGATTAGACGTTTACGTATTACCTGGGCATGACACATAAACCATTCATCTGTAAGTAACTTATATTTCTATTATATATAATAAACCATATACTATATTAAACGGATCAGAATCTTGTCTTTTCACAAGATCAGTATATTTTGGTATTCTATTGTTGCGAGAGCTTCCGTTTATATTTTTTTAATCTCCCGCTGCATATCTGGGTACCTCTGCTGAATATTAAACATAGAAAAGTCTTCCTAAGCTGTGCATAACAGATTACTTATTAGAGGGAGCTTCGTAACAGATTGGTAGTAGAGCTGTTTGTTTGTGACAAATAAGACGAGATTTGAAATATGGTTTATTTATAGGTTATTTGAGTTTATTATACGGCATACAAGTTAATTCGTCGCGATATAGTTGAAATGTTGTTGAAAGAGACGTTGAATTCTATTCACTCACTACGCAAAAAAAAAATGTTTCAAAATAACACTGTAAGAGGAATTTCTTTCTCTCTATTGACGTTCGGTAATATAAGTAAGTCAGGTAACATAATGGGTGATTCAAATGGTATTAAGATGGAAGAACTTCTGTCCGTATGTAGGGAAGGATTAGTGAATATTTCTGCATACATAGCTGTACACAACCGGTCAGCGTTATCGGCTATTAGCGAGGCTCGGTCTAGGCAAAATCCTAATTTTCACCTGAAACGAGCGGAATCGCTGCCCTTAAAGCGTTTTCAGGAAATTCAGATAGTGATTTTCAGAAGTCTTTCTCTCGTTTTGAGTCATATTCGGATTTTCATGGTTGGAAAACGGAACGAAAGGCTAAAATCTTCCCTTTATATTTGATTGATTCTGCTGAAAGTTTTTATGGTCTCTCTCCTTTCAAGTTAAGGAAGATTTATCTGTGATTGAATCCGCATTTGAAGATAGATTTGACAATCCCATGTGAAAATGGGCCAAGGACGCAGCAATCTTTGCACGAAAGCAGCTTCCAAAAATGAATCTCTAGAGGAACATATTACAGATTTACTCGAACGTGCAGTAAGGCAAACAAATCTGAATAAGAAATTTTTTATGAATGTCGTTTCGCTGACATTTCGTTTAGCGACTCCAGTAGATTAGCAGCTGGTCAAAATTCTGATCAAAATGAAAATGTACTCCCAGAAGGAAAGTGTCAAATTATTCAAGATGGCGGATATTTTAAAGAGAAAGTACCGTCTAAAACCATGAGCAAAACCATGAGCACACTCGCTGATCTGGGTTTTTTTATTTGCGTATTGGCCATAAAGTTGAATTTTGTCCCGAAAGACGTGATACGCAACCTTCCTGTACTTTTTGTAAACTTAATCCATTTTGTCAACGAGTACCTCCACCACATTTAAAAGGCTAGATGTCCATTATGATAAGACTTTTCAAGTCGCTTTAAAACGAGACCCAGAACCGGGAACTGCTCATGCTCGTGTGTCTAGAAGGACTCATCGTCCACTTCTGATATAATCTGTACTTCAATTTGTGGTGGCTTTGCTAGATCAGTCTTCTATGGGTTCTATATCGCTTCCACCCGCTGATTGTGTTCACATCGAAAACCAGTGATCAAGTACCTAGTCTTTACCTTGAAAACTTGATCTGAGAGTGCTTTCATTCCTCCAATGCGGACACTCTAATATTGCCACTTATTCGTACGGGCTTACACTAAGGTATGACTTCCTCCATTACAAACTTTCGCGCTATTGCGTTAGGGTGAGATATTATCGAGTTTCCAGCATGCATTTGTTGCCGTCACTTCATAGTGCATACAGTAATCAGTATTGGGGATATCCATGATATACGTCACAAATAAGGGAAACAAAATCCTGCTCGGAACACGTTCATTGAACAGTAAATGGCTCGATCTCGCTTAATAGAACAACACTGGGCAGAAAACTACATGAGTGAAAAGACTATCATTTTCATTGATACATGTATGTATATTGTTCCCACAGTTGGGAGGCCTGACAAAATATTTTGTGCGAAAAATTATAGGTCAGGCGCATTGTACCGTGGCCAAGAAACTGTGTCGGTCTGTGCTCGAGGCCTTTTACATTAAAATCGTCCCGGTCGGACAGTATAGGGATGTCAAATCCTGGGATTCAAATTAATGTATTTATCGTGCTGTGTAGTCAGGTGATTTTATTCACTATCTTTACTCGCTTATGCTGAACGCGAACTAGTGTATACATTTACAAAACTGATTTTTCAACCCCGATGTGATTGTGATGCGGATAGCCTCCACCTGTTTCTTTGTTGAAAACATTGCGACAGATGTAAGAACATTTCGGCGAGTGCATGAGATTGAAAAGTTTACATGATTGTGCGAAGTCGACATCAAGTATGGAGTGGGAATCTGAAACTACTGCAGTCCGTTTTCTTAACCGATGAGGGAAGTGGCAGGCGAAGCAAGTAGTGTTAATGCTCCTGCCTTACCTGTCGGTGTCCTTTTTAGTCCTATCAATTTTGCTGATCGGTAAATCTCTTTTTTTTGATAGTCATTGGTGGTGCATGATGTTCAGAGAAAACCTTGTTGAAATTATAGTTCACAGAATAATGCATGAAATATAGTTGTCTTTACTGACCTATTCCGACATTTATCACAAGAGTACCACGTCTGATTGGGCGCTAATATCTAATCTCTCTCTATTTTGTTTTGTTAAGAAGTTGACCAAACTGGCTTGGTCTTTGGAACACTTTCGTTGTAGTTGATCACCTGACGGTTGACCGGAAGTGATAGTTGATTCCGCGAATCCGGAAGTGACCTTTGACCCTGCTCCACTTCCGGTCATGAGTCACTTTTGGTTGACCTTTGCTAGAGTTCAAGACTACTTTGAATACTCTCCAAACACTTCAATATTATACTGATAGCACGATATACTAGTCGGAGGTTGTCTGGGCATTCCGTGACGTCATCAATTCAGGGGCAGTAAATTATACATACCTCCTTTAGTATGGGTTATGCTGTATATCCCTTTAGTATTACCGATGCCACGGTCCATACTTCAACTTTCTGTCTCTACGCCTGAATTTTCGGGAATCTGCGGGAATGTCTGATAATTTCCAGGTGTCAATTGACCTTTGATCTTAGAGATCAACCTTACCTTGAAAAAGCACCAGTCACTTCAATGTTATATTCATGACAAAAACAGTCAGCGGGACATCTAGCGTTAGATGGGGAATCCTCATCACACTGACGGGATTCGGACCTGCAGTTCCGGCACTGGAGGCTGGTCCGTAGTCATCTCGGCCACGGCACTTACAGAATATGAAAGGTCGAAATACTCTTATAAAACTTATGTACTTTATGGCCATCTGAGGTGGCAGTTTTGTGGGCAAGATTGACCATCCGTGGTCCAAATGGGCCGACTGGGGTCTCATTTTGAAGTGCTTGTAGGGTACATTCAGGCTGGCGTCGGTCGTAGCTGAGATTTCGTCAATCTGTGCAAGCGCAGTCGTGGAGTATTAGAAAAATAGCTTTTGAGTGGCCCAAGTTAGTGAAAGTGCGCAGGCGCAATCGTAGAGTGTTAGAAAGGGGGCGTTTTGTGATGGAGGAACCATCCGTGTTCAGAATTCACCGTGTCGGGTGTCATATATTTTGCACTCGTTGAATCAGACTGGGGTCATATGCACATGCGCAGGGGTTGAGTAGTAGAGAAAGGGCAGATTCGCAAGCTTACAGGGCCACGTTTAAACTTGAGGGATATGTAAATAGATTCAAAATGGGAATAGAATGTTTGGCTATGCTTAGAGGTCCCTGTATTTTGATAAATTTGCATAATGGCCTAAGAATATTGCCTAACACGAAAAAGTGTGATTATCTGGTGACGCCCTATCGCTGTCATTTACAATTAACCTGTCATATCTTTATTTTGGGGATATATAGATAGTTTCAAGATGGGCATTAAATATTAGGGTATGCATGGAGATCCCTCGTTTTTGATCAATTTGATCGTTGAGTTAACCCTACCTGGCCTGGGGGGGGGGCATTATGGCCCCCTACCAAACTTTCTGCGCTATCTCCGGAACGACGAACAATGGTGTGCTGAAACTGCGGGACTTTATAGTTTATCATATTGGGGTCATTTTTGAGCCCATTTGCATAACCCCCTGGGCAGAGGATCATGGGTAAATTCAAGATGGCGTCCACGTGGGGTACCAGAAATGTGATGTTTTTGTCACATTTCTTCAAAAATTTTGCTTTTCCGCGATGAAAAGTGAGCAAAAACTATTTTATTTCACATCAAATTTACTAATATATCATGCAGTTTTTGCGGAGAAATTGCATAAATAAAAAATTCGGAAAATCCGACCGAAAAATCGACCAAAAAAATGTCGTTTTTGAAAATGACGTCACTGTGACGCCATCAAAGCGGCCATCTTGAATTTTTTTTACATTTTCTGGTAGAGCTTGACCCAAGGGTATAGTGTGGTCAGTTTCAGCCCCCTAGCTCGAGGGATAAGAAAAATAATTAGGGGGGCCATTTCGCCTCCCCAGGCCTGGACAGGTCCCAAAAAGCCCAGGCCAGATAGGGTTAAAATGAAAGTAAAGGCTGCGCGCACACATACACACACACTGTGTGGAAGCACTATATTAAAAGTATCATTTGGCAGCAGCAAATATTTTTTGCAATTTTTCCCCTTCCAAAAAAAAAATTCAAACACCGGAATTATTGACTGGTGCAACAATCGACTGGGGTCGGCCATGTCAGTGTATTGAGTAGCCTTGCGCCAATGAAAACGCTTGTACGTAGCACGTGATATTTTCCTGTGACGTAGTATCACTTTGTTGTGGTATTGCTGTAACACAAGTTGTATTGGCGGAGGTGGAGAGCTCGGCTGTTTCATGCGTGTTTTGACTGTGCTGCCTGTCTCCATAAACGTTCCATGAGATACCCATTTCTTCAAGAATTCCATAAAGAGGTTTAAATTGTTTTAATGTGCATGCATTTTTCGGTCATCTGTGGATGTTATTTGACCTTAAAATGACCCCAGAAATGCATCAAACTGCCAAAATGGTCTTGGTGTCCACTCCTACCTTAAACCATAATGCATACAAAAGTAATTAACGAACCGCACAATATATATATATGAAAAAAAAATTCCCTTATTTTTGATCCTTATTCCAAAGTATCCCTAAATGACCTCATTTCCACTGACGGACTTTTTACCAATACCTGCCTTAAAGCCCTACAGTCAATACAACTAATACAACGTGGATACACACTAATTACAAACATCACGATGGAAATTAATTTAGAAACGATTTTGACCAATTATGAACTTATTTGACAGCAAAGTGACGGCAACATGATCTTTAATACCCCAAATCTGGGTGGTACCCCGCCTGCCTTCTAATATACGGATTCATCTCGACTACTGGATTGATCCTGACTACAGGGTGTCACATTCGCATATCTTTAATGCTAAAGGGCCTGGTGCGATTTAGTGAGGTTTTAGTCCTCATCAGGTGCGGTTTGGAGTGCCAAAATGAAATATCACGAACAAAAGATGTTAGCGTAAGGTATATTGTCTTGTCTTATGCTCTTGGTATTTTGTATGCCCTGGGTCTTATGTTTTTTTATAACGGCTTCTCGAAGTAGAAGGTTTGTACAAATTATGAGATAAAAACAGCATACCTTTCTCTCCCCGGAAACATATGAAGGCAGTCGACATTTCTGATAAAATTAACCCAGAAATATTGACCTTGTCAATTGTTGTTGCCTAAAAATGGTTTGGCTCTGGACTGGCTTCTTATGTTTATGGAGAAAAGTGAGCTGTTTTCACCTCAAAATAGGTGATTTTCACAAATCCACTACCTCAAGATGCTATTATTAAAAAAACATAATACTCAGGGCCTACAAAATACTCAGAGCATGAGACAACATAATATACTTTATGCTAAATAAAACATTTCATTCCTACGCGATATTTTATTTTGACACGTCAAACCGCACGTCATGGTGGCCAAAATGTCATTAAACCGCACCAGGTCCTTTCTATATATGTGTTTGAGTTCAAATTTAAAGTACAGCTCTCAAACAGCACCCATGACTCCTGACAAGCTACAAGCGTGACCTCAGAGAGTTATCTCCCATTTGCAATTTTAAATGAACGCTTAGTGTGCAAGCGAAAACGTTGGATCGTTTACAAAAAAGCGTACAAGGAAAATAATAAACAGCTTGATTTGTGTTCACATTATAAGCATACCGACTGATTCAACTAGTTGGACAACTTTACACACTGTTGTAGGCCTTCGAAATTAATTTCGTTTTCATCGATTCTTAGATTTGAATCCCCTCCCTCCCTCATAGCAAAGTGTGGATGTTAATATTTGGGTGAGGAAGATAATTCTTCGGATTTGCTCATATTTTTACAACAACAGATATGTTTTATAACATCGATGGCCCCACACTCACACAATGAGCTGTCGACCAGATGCTTTTAGCTGGCTACACACATGTCGGAATTTTGCATAGTTTGTGTTCAAATTTCGATTTCCACAATAGTAATATTTAGGTACAAAATGTGTTGATTTTAATACTTTCTTGAAGGTAACCGTTGAGTCGATACTTCTTCTATTTCATTTCATTTCCAAGCTCGTTAGAAAATTGTATTCCAGATAGAACAAATGATTTACTAAAGATATTCAGGGTAGTACGTTTTTCTATAATTATCTTGATTCCCGAGGTTGTATCGAATTTGCTCCCAACACCTGCCGAGTTAATTTCAGAATACAAAATTGTTATTTGTGCAAATTGGTAATCCAGTAACTATTTGAGCTGCAGATAGTTGAATGCGTTCAATTTGATTTGATTGTTCGACTGCGCAACCTTCCAAAACAGGAGATGCATATTCTATAACTGATCTAATGTATGTCAAGTATATATGGGATAAAGATTTCCTACTAAGCGTAAATTTCAGTTTTCTGAGTATCCCTATTCTTCTGGATGCATTCGTTACCATATCCCCTTGAGTCCCGGGACTAAATGGACGCATCAAAAACGTCCATTTCTCGTGTGTGCTTAGTTTTGGGGCACAATGAACGAAAATTGTCATGCAAAATTTTAACGCTTCACGGTTTAGTCTCTTTAGTTTGTCCACATATGTGGACATTTGGACACCATAACTTCAAGTACAGATAGGGGCTTAACCCAGACCAAGTGAAAATAACCCTCTGTCAAGTATGTTTGTCTTTTTCTCTCTGGAATTGAGAAACCGACACATTAAAAAACTATATTTTTCTTATGTGCTTAGTTTTGGGTTCACAATGTCATGCAAAATTTGAACACCTCCCGGGTTGGTCTCTTAGTTTGTTCACATCTGTGGACATTAGGACGTGATTACTTGAACTACAGATAGTCTAGATGAAGTTAAAATGAGACTTTGGTCATCAGTCAAATATATTTGTGTTTTTAACTCTACAAATGATTGATAACAGTATCATTCCAGAAAATATTCTCCAAGGACACCATAAAAAAGGCCGTCAACAGTACATTAATTATATAGCATATGGTCCCAGTGTCCACAATAGTGGACACATACTGTTTAAGTTTCGCTGTATCTATACTTATTAAAGAAACAGACCAACACTTCATGCTTTACAAGTCTTTGGGTGCCTAGCATTCTTGCTACCCGCATAATTTTATTTATTTATAGGAACATGTGGAGAATATTTTCCACAAACCTAACTACAAGGGCTCATTTCCACCTTTCGTGGATGATCCTATCTTGAAACGGCTGAGGTAGGTCACGTGACCACCAATCCTAAAGAATGTTGGGTAGATGGCACCACCTGTTAGTCTTTAGTTGAGGACATACACGCTTGCTCTCAGTGAAAGCGCCTGTTCTTTTGTTGGTGCTAAAATCTTATGTCCACAAATGTGGACGCAGGGATCCAAGAGGATATTGTATATCTGGACATCCCACTGCCATTTATTTTGCAGAACTGGACCTAAATGCCTATGTGACTCCGAGAAAGCTAATAACGTGTCGATAAAGATGATCATCAGGTATTATTTTTTTTGTACAGAAAACTGGGACCGTATTTTTGTGGATTAACTTGGAGACGCCATTGCTTTGACCAGCTGGTTGTAGTATTTTTATCGAGAAGCATTAACCTCATTTTGTTCCGGTAACAATCCGAATTCATTGAAACCATAGCGCCCCCCTTATCGGCTTTCTTAATAATGATATAGGTATTGTTTTGTAAGTTGGAGTGCTGTTCGGAGTTTGTGGTCTAGAGTCGGTTTTGATATATAATTCTCCATACCAATTGTTTAGCTAGGCTGTCCAACAAGCGATTTTAATATATGTCAATTCCTTTTGCTGGTTGCTTGTGAGACTTGTTAATCTAATGTAAGTATTGGGTCGGTACTTCATGCTTTCCTGTGGAGTCATATGGTTGCTTCAGCCGACAGATTTCGTAAAATCTTCTCACCTCTTTTGAATACATATCTCACCAATTTGCCACTCCCCAAAGTGCGCAAGGAAATATCTACAATAGGCAAATCTGAACACAAAAATAATCCAGAGACCTAGCTGTTCAAATGTTTCTTACAATACGCTGTCTTATATTATGTACAAAAAGACTACGATACATACCTCATACACCTTGGTACAGGCATGGTATACCATGGTCAGTCAATTGGTAAAATCGTTGTACAATGTCCCAATATACCATCGTACTTTCTGTATTGCACACCAGGGTACATCATTTTAAAGATTTGTCAGTCTCATTGCCTGGCTCATTGCATTAATTATTGAGGGGAATCATGTTTCGCATTGATTTGCGAATATGTGTCTGCTTGCTCATGTGATGTGCTCAAAAATCTTTACTTTTGGTTGTAAGATTTCAACCAAACTTCATGTGCAATAACACAGAATCATCTCCGAATGGGACAGATTGGCTCTCAATAAGGAAAGAAGATGATGGCACGTGTTACACTTATAATATCACCTCCAACAGTTCTATTCAGTGTAATCATGGATATATCTACGACGTCCCTAGACAGTCTTCAATTGTTAGCGAGGTAAGAACTTCAAGATGACTAACGAATATCTCCAGAGGAACTTTATCATCGTGCAAACAGACCAACACAAATACCCCATAATCAAAGCGAAAATAATTATGTTCCTTTCTTTATAGTACAGCTCTGCATTATACAGACGACTCGATGGATAACATATTTAGGTTGCAGTATCAGAAAACCCACTCCGCCCACCCCTGCTATAAACCTTCAACACGTTCAAAGACTTTTAATACGGTATTTAACTGAAGTTCCTCCAATGGTTTCCGATGGCATTTTAACTTTGTAGTGGGATCTTGTCTGTTCCAAAGCATACTTGGCGGAGGTTTCGCAGACCGTGTTCATCATAGGAATGGCCATTGGTTCGGTCCTTATACCAATCATATCCGACAAGATAGGAAGGAAGTGGTCCTTCATCGGATGTCGACTTGTTCTGGTAGCTGTTGCCTTTAATACAGCTGTCATTCCTAACATCACTGGTTTCATGTTCTGCCGGTTTGTAAGCGGTGTCGTCATTATGGTGAGTTAAAGCTCTGAGCATTCTCTTGAAAACGAATTAGTCCTGAAGAAGGTCCGAAACCCGTTTTCGATCGATCTAGGACGATGGTATCACGTTTGTCAACGTCATTTACTCTTGTGATGTGGACTAATTTTGTGCAATTTCATGACTCATTTTACGGGAAGAAGATTTGACAAATAATTGGTAGATTGATCCCAGTTTTTCTCTCCATCTCAACTTGGCACCGGGACAGGGGACGCCACAACATACTTGATCAAAATCGCTTTTACCGATTTTTTTTCTGAATATGTATGGTAATGCAGTCCACAGCAACGTAGGTCTCATTTAATACGGCGCGGAGGAGTGTCCGAGTGTAAAATGGTCGCTAATCGTCTTGACCATTTCCATCTTCGACAATGGCTGTCTATGGGTCTTTAAAAAAAATCAGCGATTGCCAATAACGGCGACCCTTTTATTGATACTGGTCATTGAACAGAGGTGATAACAGTTGACACATGATTATCCAGGGTTTAATGCCATCAATTAGTCTGAGAAGCTTAGAAAGAAAATTCTCGATGTCTCCAATATTTCGTTCATAATATATGCAGACTTTGAAAATTTGGAAATGCTTTGTCTACTCTGAGTTCATATGAAAATTGTTTTTTTCCATAATGTTGGACACCATCAAAAGTTAGGTTACAAGACAGCGCATTCAATTCAAGGCAACAAGACAGAAATAACTTTGGTTGTCTGTTGCCGTTTCTCTTCAACTCTTCTTCTCTCTTACACTAGGTTGCATTACATAATTTGACGATATATTAGATTTGTGCTATTGGTATTCAAGAATGATAAGAGAAAAGTCTTGCGATAATAGATTGTGGATTATGTCGGCTACTTGTATATTTGAATCACAAGGTTATATCATGTACACTTGATGGATGAATGAGTTTCAAACTTCAACTTAGCCCATCTGTCTTGCATCCATCGTGGTTGCTGTGTTTTGTTTCTCGGAAACATTTAGCAGTGCCTCAATTTTAAGCAGGATATAACTGACACATCCTGTCATGGCGTATTTAGTTTGAACAACTTTGAGCTCAGTTTTCGAAGATTGCCGAAAATTTCCAGCGATAAATTAACATGCTAATAATGGGGTTGGCTGACTACAATGCATTTATGTAAGTCTGACTCAAAGGAAGGGCTCAGAATTTCGTTTTGATGTCACAGTAGCGACTCCATGGTATCGGACTGCTTCATGTCACCATGGAAATGGTGGGCACAAGGAATTAGACTGATCCATTCCGAAAAATATAGCCCTGATCTCAGCTCTACTTTAGGGTCTATCAGTTCGGAACGATTGCGTTTAGCCGTGGACGACTGGCAAATCATAAGTTGACTATACGGGGAATTGAGGTTGTCGGGAAGCAGTGCCTACCATGAAGACTCTGCTGTGAAATGAAATTGAATTTGAAAGTCGTTTCCATGAGTAAGACGTGTACAAAGGCATTGTGGGTAACCCACCACGTTATTGGCATGGTATTTGCTCATTGCAAATTTCCTCTCAAAGTTTAGTCAAGTATGAATTGCATTCCAATGTAAGCGGTGTGGATGGATGGGAAGACGATTCGAGGAAGTAAGTCATCGTTAGGTTATATTTTCGTACATTAACATTACAAGAATCCGAATTACAAGTACGTTATCTTGAAATCCACATCTAAAAAAATGATTTTTAGGCAACAGCAGTGTACATCATGGAATACACCCCCAACCGGTACCGATCTCTGGCAAATTCTGTGATTGCTTTGTCCTGGGCCGGATCACTGCTGATATTAGCGTTGACTGGCCACTTGATGAGGGACCAGAATTGGCGTGTCCTGTTTGCGGTCTGTTCCGTTCCAACTCAAACTGTGTTCCTGGACATCTTGTGAGTAGACAAAATGCATGGAAGGCAGAAACCACCGAAAAGAAAACTAAGAAATATCAGATCAAGAAAATCTCAACTTTTCTATTAATTATTCTCATGGGGGTAATAATGTTTTCTCTCTGCTGATAGGGTTATACCATTGTAGTTTTAGTATTGATGTACGCTATAGTCTCATTTCTTCAAGTATAATGAAATGCTCGTTATTTTCGTTATTTTCTACTGGACATTCGATGCCTTTCATTCTCCCATGCAGATAAGAGAAATTGCCCAATACCTGTACGAGATATACTGACATATACTTTTGGAATGTTGAACAGTTACTTGAAGGAGTCTCTTCTCTGGCTTTATGCTAACTCGAAGACCAAGGAAGCGTCCGACATTTTGAGAGAGGCTATGAAGGTGAACGGAGTAACGGAGCAGGATTTAATCTCCTTGAACAAAGATCAAGAACAGAAACCGGGTAAAGAAATCCAACTCGCCATAGATGAAGCATATTGGGGACTGGATCAGGCATCGAAATTGCAAGACGATAAAAAGGAATCAGATGTAGAAACGAAAGTTGAAAAATACAACTTAATTGATGTATTGAAGAATCCCACAACCAGAAAAATTCTGCTCATCTTATGTTGCACTTGGTATGCTTATACTTTTGATTATTCGCCACAAACCCTCTGTCTAGTAGCTTCGTATTTCATCTGTTTCGTGTAGCATTTTATTTGATTACACCACATATCTTGATTTCATATACGAAAAGTTACTTGTCTTCCTGTCTACATGCTTCAGTCTCACATGCAAGAGACGAACTTGTTTTATTCTACATTTACATTTGATGCCTGGTTGAAATTGATGCGAACTGTCTGTCGTAAAGGTTTTTGATTATAAACATTGTTTGCTGACGACGGCTCAATACTGAATGTTGCATCTGAGACCAGCCGTTGTTAACTTTCGCATCAGTAGCGAAAAGAGCATGAATTCCAAATATGCATAAAATTAAAAAAACAAATTCGCAAGCTAGTTTTTGTAAGAGGGAAGCGGTCAGCCTTTTATAATGACAATAAGACATGATGATTCTTGGAGCAAGTGGTACACGAGAACATCGTGGCGTAAGTGGTTAAACGAATGAGTGCTGAGAGAGTCAGAACGTTTGCTTTGATAGTGCGCTAGATGGCGATCTATTTTTAGCACAACCGGTTTCGACGGAAATTCCGGTATACCGCCACTTTCATAAACCTTCCCTGCAAAAGAACTGCCCTACGTTGTCCTCGCCACCAATCACCGTCCTGCCTGTCCACACTTGATTCATGTGTGTGTGTGTGGGTGTGGGTGTGTGTGTGTGCGAGCGTGTGTGTACACGTATAAACCGTAAAGTGAGGACCAAAGCTTGAATTCTTACTATGTTTCTGAGGACCGAAGTTGCTCCAAGATCCAGAAAGTGGTCAATGGACTGTTTTTTCTTATTAAAATGTGTTTCGCTTGGCAGCCATCTTGAATACGACTGTCATTTCACCGTAAAAGATCAAGTTTATTCCTAACAGGAATTATTTGCTTGGCTTCAGCCCATTACATTAAGTGCACAATACAGACATAATCCTTTACGCATTGTATGATGATTTACCACTAATTTGACCATTATCATGGCCGCCATTTTGAATTCGGCGGCCACCTTGGAAAATAATTTCACAGATCTTTCTTGAAAACGGACTAGAGCATTACTAACAAGCATCGATGCAAGTTTCATGACATAGACTAAAATAATAAACAATATTATTATCATATTGCTGTGTTTGACCATTATATTAGCGGCCATCTTGAATTTGGCGGCCATATTGGAAAAAATGGGTGGGTCCTTATCAGAAAATGGTCAGGACATCTTTGGCTACTAGCATGCCAAGTTTCATGCTTTTACCCCGAAGTCCACAATTCGGCTAGTTTTGTGCACGATATTGCTCCACTAACAACGGTTACTGTACACATATATAACAAGTTATAACAAATCATTGCTAGTGTCGAGTATTTAACAATGCGGTATTAAAACACAATGCAAATGTGATAGATCCTTACATGTATATGTTGTGGCCAGACATTTGACAGTTGACCACGGTAACAATACATATATCAACATGTAATACAAAAGGACTTAATTACAGGTGGTTAAGTACTCAATCAATGATAGTTTTATCAATAGATAACAAGGATAGACAGTTATTCTTAAATATACATGTAACAATGTCAACAAGTAAACATAAAATGAAGCATATACTATGGTTATGGAGCTAATATATTAGCTCCATGCTTAGGGTCTATGATTTCCGTTTAACGATGGACATAGGGAATCTATGAATGAAATTTCCTTAACATCCATTAGCGCTTTATTGCCTTCTGGTACTTGATAAAACGGGAAAACTTTGAAGGGCGGTTTAAGGGGTAACGAACATTCTCTAATGTGTCTGCTAACAGGCAAGACACAGTACCTGGCATTGTTAATAATGTTATCTGTGAAGAGTTAATCTGTATCGGAGGTCTGTAGTCTGCCCGATGTATTGTTTACCACAATTTTGGCAGACCAGAGCATAAATAACAAATTTTGATTCACATGACATGTTGAATTTAACCTGTAAGTTGGTTCGCCGATTTTCACATTTAAAACTGAGCCCTTCGATTATATGGATACAAGCTCCACATCGTGAGTTTCTACATTTTGATACAGTAGCATCACAACTCGCATCTGAAAAGCGAGCCCTGGTTAAAATTTTCTTCAAGTTTGGCACCTGCCTTTTACTATTAATGATCCGTGAGTTGGATATGATAGCCTTCATTCGGGGGCTTTGATCTGATATACTCAAAGTGGTCATTATAACGGGGAAAATATTTGTGTTGTTTGGATTGTGGGTTGTAACAAACGGAATTACATTTGGGGTGGGCTGTTTAGGCATCGGATTACGGAGCTCCTCTCTAGTGTGATTTAATGCCTTGCGGATGCCTTTGTCAATAAGGCCCGGCGGATACCCCTATGAATTAATGCTGACTTTAATTCATTTAGTCTCTGATCCCGGATTAAGTCATTCGAGACTATGGTGCAGATCCGTCTTGCTAGAGAATATGGAATGTTTTCTCTAGTGTGCTGTGGGTGGTTAGAACTAACATGAAGATATAGTTGTGCGTCAGTTGGTTTACGGAAAATGTCTGTACCGACTAAATTACCAGATATAGTGACCAAAATATCCAAAAAGGGAATTTTCGTATCGTTGGCCTCCATGGTAAAGGAAATATTTGAATGGAGAGCATTTAGTATATCGAACAAAGATTCAATTGGGCCATTTTGCTAAGGCCAAAATACAAAACAGTCATCGAGGTATCACTTCCATTTTTTTACAAATTCCCCGCAAATTGAGTTCCATATTTACGGGATATATCCTCGTATAGGCGTTCTTCAAGGTAGCCCATCACCAGGGTGGCATATACTGGTGCCATTTACGTGCCCATAGCAGTACCTAGGATTTGTAGGTAGAATTTGTCACAGAAAAAGAAAGAATTGTGGTTTAAAATGAATTTAATGCTGTCTAATATAAATAATTCACTGAAGCGAGAATTGAGTGATTCTGGATGTTTTTGGAGCCAGAATTTTATGGCTTCCATACCTAGCTCGTGGGGAATCGTACTGTACAAACTGTTTACATCGAAGGTTGACATTTGAGTGCCATTTGGAATTTCATCAGGCAAATGATTTAAAAATTCTAAATCATTCTGTATGTAACTTCGAATATGTGTTAGAAATGGTCTCAGCAGAATGTCTGTCAGATGACTAAGACGTTGTGTTGGGGATTCCGGGCCCGCAATGATAGGTCTGAATTTTAGATCAGTTGGTTTGGGTAGTACTATATATTCAGACTTTTGTTCACTGATAGCCTTTTTGACTTGTTCGGATTGATGAATTTTGGGAAGGCCATAAAAGTTGCTGGTTTTAGAGTCAAACCTGGTTAGAAATTCTCTCTCTTTCTTCAAAAGGAGAATCTCGTGTTTCCGAACCAACTGGCGAAGCTCAGTAAGTATTCCACTGTAGGGGTTTGAGTCTAAAGCCCGATACGTAGAATCATCATTTAGCATTTCAAGTAGTTTATCTCTATAATACTCTCGATCCATAACCACTACGGCTTTTCCCTTATCAGCTTCTTTGATAATAATTTCTCCATTATCTAGAAGTTGCTGAATACCTTTCTTTTGTCGGTAGGAAGTATTTGACAGAGGGTACTGGGGAGAATTTTCTAGAGGAATATTACCGAAACCTTCTAAAAATGATTCCAGATGATCATCGTCACTAGTGCGTGGTTGAAAAGATGACGGATTTTTAAATAATGGTTCTGGTTCAGACGGCGTTGGTCTGTTGTTAGTACCAATATCATGAAATAATGCATTATTGCGTAATTTCTTCCCAAAATCCCGGAGATCTTTGGCTAGATCATCGGGGTTTGATTTCGGAGTTGGTGTGAAATCTAGTCCTAGTTTCAAGATTTCAATTTCTTCTGGTTTCAATGTATATGAAGAAAGATTAATTACCTTTGGAACCGGGGTGTTTGATACCGGTTCCTCCTCCGGGGACCGCGATTGTCTAAAAAATGATTCTGATTATTCAATGTATTATTAGACGAATGTTCATTATCTGTGGTACGAGAATTCCCATTTTGGTTTCTGAATTGTCCGATAAACACCGTTCCTCTGGGATGGTTCCGTCGATTCACGTTAGGTGGAACAGGGTTAGTGCGTTGGTTCTCCTGTGTATTTGATCCCCTCTCTTTATTTCTTACCTCCGTGTTCGGCCGTCGACCTCGATTCGTGTTGAGGTTTCTGGACCTCACTGGCTGCCTCCGCGTGAATCTTGGACCTGATTGGTTTTCAATAGGCGGGTTGACGCCCTCGTCATTCGAGGTCGCACGATTGTTTCGTGTAGGTTTAGGTCTATTACTGGCTCTTCGTGTCTGGGCTAGAGTTTTCGGGTTGGTCTCTTCGATATCAACAGTTTCATCGTTGTGATTAGGCAGGTTTTCCAACCACTGGTCCTTTTTAACCCAGACCTCCCTCATTTTCTCTTCAGCTTTGGAGATGTGGGAAGCCCACCATTCTGACAATCGATTTTCTACTGGCCCATTGTTTCTCTGGCCTATTAGAGCTTTCATCTCTTCATCAATTTTCGTATATTTCTCAACGAGATGAATATGCCGATCTTCAAGAAGTAAAATTTCAGCCCGTACCTTCTGGATGGCTAAATCCAATTTAATTTCCTTCTGAGTAGGGCTGTCAGAGTCGTTGGTGGTGACGTCAAATTTTCTCGGAATGAAAGGAGTATCTCTGGCGAGGAATTGTTTGTAACGGTTAGCCGTCCCTTGTGTCCTCAAAGCGTTGAAGAAATCCTGTTTCCAATTATTTAACTTCTTACTCCATATTCTGGAAATGTTTCGCTTTTTGTTGCTAATTTCATTTTCCAGTAGGGTGTTGCTGACTGTACGTATTGAGCCATAAGTCTTTTCTACGTAGTTACGTAAGTCAGAAAACAGTGTATTTTCTGTAGGTTAAGCGGAGTTTACCGTTGTTTCTTCGCTGCTGGTCGGTTGATTCCCAGATGAAAATACACGGGTGATTGATTGAATTGTTGTTTTCAAATCAATGAGTTCTTCTAGTATCTTTTGTTGAATGCCATTGGACTTCTCCTGTGATTTCTGGAGTTGCTGTAGTAAAATACGTTTCGCGTCTAAAGAAGGCATCTTCCACACCGAGGTAATATAGGAATAATGGTGAACGATTCAGATGTGGAGAGTATAGAGTGAAAAAATAACAAGTCGCCTTCTTAGTTGACTACGCCATTATATTCCCACTGCTGCAGTTTCGAACATGAGTTTTGTCAAGGAATGATATTACAATGGCATACAATCAATATTTAAGCATTCTTATGTTTGGCGTTGCTCGACAACGGTTGCTGTACACATATATAACAAGTTATAACAAATCGTTGCTAGTGTCGAGTATTTAACAATGCGGTATTAAAACACAATGCAAATGTGATAGATCCTCATATATATATATATATATAGTGAAAAGGTAAAAGAGTCACGCGAGAAGAAATATAAATGAAAAAAGATTAAGTGCCAACAAGGTCACATAGCTCTGATGCGCATTTCTGCTGTTTTACTTCAGCTATATATATATATATACATGGATTTGGGTGGTCATAAAAATGACATAAAAACTGCAGTTCATCCGAAAATTGTAGGTTAGAAGAGTTAAACGAGAGTGATCTTGCATATCAATAGTGTAGTACTATTATGATTATTCACGTTTTGCTAGTTAAATTTATTACGTAATAGTATAAGCAGGTTATTCAGCTCAAATCAGCCGTACAAATATCCCGTGCATAAGACAGTGTGAATTCTCATATCATGTCCACTGGGTTATTTGAATCGAAAGAGACTGCCGGTCGCTTCCTTGAACGATGGGGGAAATGGCAATTACAGCAGTCAGTATTATTGATGCTATCCGTAATGGTGTTGGTGTTATCTGTGACGATCCTTTTGATCGGTAAGCTCCTTAGTAGTAACATTTCTGCAACCCGCCAGACGTGGGCAAACAAGTACGGATAAGTACGGGACTGGGCTTGACAAATACCAGGACCTTGGCTATACATGTATGTGCACTTAATGAGCGAAAGGAAAGGGTTGTTCTATACTGTGTTAATGTTGAGGTGCTTACTTTCCGTAAGATCTATTGTCTAGGTCTATGTCACTCCAACAATTTTTCGAGGAAATATCTACAACAGGCATGTTGGAGTACAAAAATGACCCAGCGACTTCGAGCTGCTCGATATTTTTCTTATAAAACGGTACCATGGGGTACCACGGATTATGTCCAAAACAGACATTGATAAAACTCTGATGTGCCATGGTACAGGCATGGTGAACCATGGTAAATCCGTTGTATTTCCAAGGTTAAACCATGTTACATTGTCCCAAGGGACCATGGTACTTTTGGCATTTTGCACCATGTACACCATTATTGTAAAGATTTGTTTAGAAAGGAGGTCTTTGCGTGAATTATTGATGGGACTATATATGTATCGCATTTATTGGCGAAGTTGTGTCTTCTTGCTCTTTTGATTTGCAAAAAAAAATCTTTATTTTTGGTTTCAGGATTTCAACCAAACTTCAAGTGCAATAATGGGGAATATTCTCGGAATTTGACAGACCGCCCGTCAATAAAGCCTGAAGATTATGACACGTGTTACATTTATAATATCACCCCCAACACTTCCAGTCAGTGTGACCGTGGATATATCTACGACGTTCCGCGAGAGTCTTCAATTGTTAGCGAGGTAGGTACTTCAAGGTGACTAACGAATATCTGTAGATCTGTATCATCGTGCGCACGGAACAAAACCAGTTTTTCAAAAAAAGTTCGGTTACCTCGGTTCAAAATTCCCCATTATGATACACGAATGTAAAACTGCTTGAGTTGCTGACATCGATAAACATTTATTTCAACCTTATGCGATCTGAGATAGAAAAGAGTTCCCCACCCCGACCTTCTCTACATACCCTGACGGACTTGATTCTTCGTGAGTTTTTACCATCTCATGTAAGCCAAGATTCAAGATCGAACACAAAGATGGAAGCTTTCTGGCTGAAACAAATATTTAGGCTGGGTAAAGAAAGTGCAGAACCCCACTCCGTCAATGTGCTGCCATAAATGTCCAACGCGCCCAGGCCGTGTGGGATTGACTTCAGAGGAAAGACCTCAAATACGATTTTCAACTTCTTCAAATGATTTACGGTGACATTTTAACTTTGTAGTGGGATCTTGTCTGTGATAAAGCATACTTGGCGGAAGTTTCGTGTTCATCATAGGAACGGCCTTTGGTTCGACTTTTATTCCAATCATATCCGACAAGATAGGCCGGAAGTGGTCCTTCATCGGATGCCGACTTGTTCTAGTACTTGCTGCCTTTGGTACAGCCTTTGGTACAGCTACCATGATGGTCGTCCACAATCTAATATCATCTAGTATGTGTTAGATTTTTGGCCAATCGCAATCTGTATTGTTCATGATAGATACGTAAAGCGCCGTACCTCTGAGCACCAGTTCGGATAGTATTCGGGTATTTCAAGAGACATTTTGCTTTACATGGGTGGCAGTCCAAATATACATTCATGTAAATGGTGAAAACTGTAACCCAAGGTTTAATATCTTGGATTCGTTTGATTAACACCTTCGGTTTCATAATAACTTTCCTGTCCTTTAAACCCAAAAAAAAGAGAGTAGGCGAGTATTTCTCTCTCAGCTCTGAACATGTTAATGTATTCGCCTTTCCAGATGTTACTCCCAGTGCTATCTGTCACATGGGTACTTCATTCGTCACAGACACCATGAAAAGGTTTTGGGCGATGGGTAGGGAAATAGAGTTATCTTTTGAGCCAACAAGAACCTGGGGATTTGTGCTGGCAGTGGCAACCCTGGCAATTAATAGAACCTGCATTAAATGACCCCGGATGGCGGCCAAACAAGGAATCCCTAATTCTATAATTATTACCCCTATCCTTGCTCACACCCTGCAGACATGTCTGAATTAGATGCTGATACACCAACAGATGGCGCATCACTGAAGCGGCTACATCCGAACCCACTCCAGGCTCAGGATTTTCCAATATACTATTGACATTGCTGGGTTCGAGTGAGCAACGATTTACCAGAGTGTTTAAGACTGCCATGATTGGTCTGGCTTGCTCCAACAAGGAATACATTTATTGATAAGTTGCCAAAATAAATCCAGTGTTCCTTTCAACTGCAAAATGGGCCTGATCTTTGTTAACAATTATAATGTGGACCAGGGGTTCTCTCCGGTACTGGTACCAGTACACAATATACTACCTTCGACCCCTGTCGTTACGAAGACTATTACAAACTCTACAGGCCGAAATATATAAAGAAACTTTTCTCCTATGACCATAACAAATTTTAAATTAATTGGTGCTTCGTAAGGGTGTGCACCACAGTTTCGTAGGAATGGCCCCTCTCTGATTTCATAATAAGGAAGACCGACCGGTTTTGACCACATGCTCATTCTTCCTACGTTTATAGTTGCAAATTTCTATAGTTCTATCCTGTTGGTAGTCCACGGGCCAGAGTCGAAACTGGTACCACCTGAGGTGGCAATTATAGTAATGTTTTTGAAGAGGTATATGTCTGTTGATGTTATCCATATGTGATAACCGTTGCAGATCGGGAGCTTACGGGTAGTATACCACGCCTTTTCAACTCTACCCCTTTCCCTGTTCTAAATTCAAACTTGATGGTTGGGGTATGGTCACTCGGATATTTTTCTTATGCTTCCCTCTAGTGATCTAAAACTTTGCGCACTCTGAACATAGGTGCTCTTCTATTGAATCAAGCAAACATCATGTCACATAATCAGTTGGTGACGTCACAGTTACGTAATTACCCAGTGAGTCATTTACTGTCTTTTTGTCCATTTTCAACTTGGCAGGCAGATTCGATTTATGTTCATTGAAGAGGTATTTCTATGTAGACGTTACTCATATGTGATAGGAGTTGCAGATCGGCAACTTATGGGTAGTTGTAGCACATTTTCGGAACCCTACCCCGCCCCCATTCTGAACCCAAATATGAAGGGTGGGTTATGGTTCCTCGAATATTTTTATCATTTTTGCTGCTAGAGGGCTGAAATTTTCCACACACTACATTTAGGTCCTTGTTTATCGAAACCAGTAAACATCAATTTAAAAAATGTCTTCATGGCGTCACTATAAAGTCATTAATCGAAAAATCAGTTTTGGCGGCCTTTTAGTCTATTTTCAATACATGCTTGCTATTTAGTTCGTACCATTTGAGGTAGCAGATTCCATCAATGTTTTCTAAAGTGGTATTATTATGTAGTTGCTACCCATAGGTTATAACCTTTGAAGATCAGTAGCTTAAGGGTGATTATAGGTCGTTTTATTAAATCTGATATTATCCTTACTCCAAGTCAAACGTTGGGGGTGGCAGGGTATGGCCCACCAGATATTTTCTTCAAACCTATGTCTAAAGAGCTAAACATTTATACCCTAAACATTTTAGTCCTATGCTATTATAAAATGCTAATTCTATGACACTTGTTTCAATAACATCGAGCTAACCGTGTAATTATTACACGTTTAGCACGGTTATGTGAAATCAACACAAGTCAAATGCAGGTGTCCATTGGAAGATTCCATTTCACAAGACGAAACGGAAGTTTGCTTGCATACAAGTAACAATCGAATAAAACAAGCAAATGAATTACAAGATGAAATTTCTTTCTCAAGTTTAATTGCTGTTTGCATCGTGAAATTGATTAACAAAGCGACACAAATAGACATATATCCACGTAATTTCCCCAACGCTGATACAGCTGATACAGCTGATTGCATCACTCCCCATTTGAGAGACCACATAAACTCGTCCACTCCTCAGTGGACGAGTTTTTTCAAGAAAGGGGAGAAAGGTTGTCAAAGTTTGAAATATGTTTTCAACTTCTCATTAAAATCTTCGTTGATAATCAATTTGGGTTGTGCAATAGAATATAAATTTTCTCACACTAACCGTGCGTAAAATAACCATTGAGCACGCCTATGAAAACATTATTTCTTAAATAATATGATAAAACTTTTAATTACATCATCGTATCTCGCCAGAGAAACACATATATGCATGCCTTTTATCTCTCTCTTTAAAATGATAATATCCCATCGATTAAATAGTAGTACGTTTTTCGATGCAAACATGTCAAGCGATCGGAGAGGAGACCAATTTAACTCATGGTAGTGTTGCGTAAAAATGGACTGTCGATCTAGTTTACTATTTTGTGTTGACAATTTCTACCCGACATGGAGTACATTTCCTGTGCAATTCATGTATCATGATTGCTGAGTGTCCACCCCAAATACATACTGGGATCTTGGTAATATCTCGCGTGAAAACTTCATTGTGTGTTAAGAACGGAACCAGAATCTTGTTGGCAGGAGTAGAATATCGAATATGTGGCAGGAGTAGAGTGTGCCATTGGAAACACAGTCGAGTTTCTGGTCAAGTTTTCAACTTAGATATACTCTGGTTACTTTACCACCGCGTTTCGGTGCGGTATTAAATAGGGTACAGCCAGTGGATGGAAGAGACAGAGAAACTGTATAAGATTTAACAACCAAAGCCACAAAGAATTTAAATCTGGAGACTATTCTGTTCAATTCAATAAAATGAGTGACCGGTTTTGTCAGGAGAAAATCGTTTCTAACCATGGCATGTGATGTAAAATTAATACCGGTTTCAAACTATTGAATCGATCCGGAATCGACAATTGTCAACAGTAATGATGAGGCTTTATGGAGGTTTTAGTATACGACCAATATGAAAGTTCAACCAGATTTGATGATATAAACGACCATCATGATGTCTTTAATTTCAGCATCATTCGAAACGGTTGTCAACTTTCCGTGCATAAAATTCTACCTTGCTATGCCTGTGTGGATGTTTGCGTTATTAGTGTCTTGCGGATAAGGGTTTTCGAGTATTGATGCAAATTGTATCACCATCACAAATCTCTAGAACACATCATGACTGTATCCAGTCAATTATGGTCACAGCCTGTTAATCCAGTTTCAGGTTTGCAGCATTTCACTATCGAGTATCGGCATCAATCCGATTGATGATGAAGCCTATGATGACGTTATCACGTGTGCATGGTTCCCTTAACATATTCGTTTTCATTCGGACAAAAGTTATATCTCCAGGTGCGAATCATCATCGCGAAAACCATGGTCTATCTTAACACTCATGAAACGAGTTGACATTCATTTAAACAGCTAATTATGGAGTGGTCTTGTGGCGCTTCTGTTTGGCTGAGATCCCGAATGACGCACACTGGTACTATGACCTCAGCGCCGGATCCCTCTGACCTTTGATCAAGCCAAAGCCAATCAAGAGACAAAGTAAGAGACGTCATCAATGAATTATTTACGTTCGGCAAAGCCGTTTGCCAGGGCTCCCGACAGTAGATGAGATAGAGGGGAGGGACTGACGCTGTAGCGGGGGTAGAATCACCAATGAATCACCTTGTTGGTTTCTTGGATATCTTCCCACCATCAGATTCCTGAAGGTCTATCACTTGAGACGATGTGAATAATCTAACACGTTAATGATGGTATTAGATTTTCTGCATTTTTATCATTTGCAATCTCTGAAAGAGGCCATTGGGCATGCATTTTTATGCAGCTCTCAGTAGGCAGCAGCTTTCACGGGATAATGCCCAGACGCAATAGTGGCATCACTATCTTCTGAAAAGCTCTAAAAGGTCAATTTTTATGCATTTTAAGAAGCAAACATCGCATTTGAAATACAGATATCTAACATATATGACCATCTCTAGTTATGAAGCAAATTTCAGGTTGGCACCATCGAGTGGATAATCCGTTCATCCCTTTTGCATGACTAAAGCATAACATTTCCTGGGATACCACGCTGACCAACCTGGATTAGCAAACAAGCGGTAACCAAGATTGCAAGAAGGTATTTGTACTCATCAGGGTTAATTGCAATTATAGCAAAATTGCAGACATCTAAAGTTTGCTCGCCGAATATGGTAGATTAAACGGAATGTTCCATTTCGTCAGATTCATACCAATAATGACAGAAGAACAAAAGGACGATTGGTAGTCAAGATGAGAATCAATGGAAATATGGCAATATCTCTGACTATTTCCTTAATTGTCCTTCTCTGCGTCTTCCGTATGGCCACTGTTTGGCCGCTTACGCTCTCCAAAGAAACATAACAGGATTTACTACTTCATTTGATCCAAGTAAATAAGAGAAAATAAAATAACCTCAAACTTTGACTATTATTATTATTCGGTCACGGTGACGTCATCACAGCATCGGATGAAGGTTTCAATAGACGTTTAAATGGAAAAAAGGCCATGGAGGTACATTTTGGTATTTTGCAGCTATCTAAACATAATGGAAATATCGGAAGGACCATCCCTACCTGCAAACTTGAGAATACAGAAAGAGGTAGGGACCGGAAAATGTGCTATAACAACCCATGAACTACAGATATACAACAGCTGTCATACATGGATAACACTTGCATGCAATTACCCTTTACAAAATATGAACCGTATCTGTTACCTCAATATTTACCAGCAATAATTGGAAAAAATATATTCAAAGTAACGAAAAATTTAGAGAAATAAATTATTGTCCATGTCATGACGTCACTTTGACGTAATAAAATGATCATTTCACATCCTGTTAACTTGTTTCGGTAGGTGAATACCTCATATGCAGGGGGTGAAAAGTTATAGCACTCTGGCAACAGGAATAATAAAATATCCAAGATATCATACCCAATCCGCCACATTTGGGCTCAGGATATGATGGGGTGGGGGGGGGGGTCAGAAAGTGTATCATAACTACCACTACGCTACAGATCTGCATCTGTTATCACATATGGGCAATATCGACATACCTCTTCAAAGAATATTTACCAAAGTTGATACGTCACATCGTGCCAACAGAATTGGAAAAATAATTGGAAAACCAATAGAAATTTCGACAATGAATGCTGGCACATGTTATTACGTCACTACGACATCATACAATGGTGATATTAAGATATGTGAACTTGTGGCGATGGAGCAGGTCCTGTCCCCAAAGTATGTTACGTTTCAGCTCTCTAGCGATAGAAATAACTAATATATCCGAGGAAACATTCCCCTGCTCCCATTGTTTGAGTTCGGAATACGTGCAGGGGTGGGGTTAAGCAAGTGTGTTTTGCTACCGTTAAGCTACCGATCTGCAACGGTTATCACATATCAATAACATCTACATACATATACCTCTTCGAAAAACTTTATTAGAATTTGCCACCTCGAGTAGTACCGATCGGTGAAACTTGAAGTCTTGGCCCATGGACTATGGATATTGCCAGTCTTTCAAACTGACCTTTGCGAATTGATGGCTGGGTTCTCCTACAGCCTGGCCCGGGTGAGTGAGTAAGGTTTCAATGGCCTCAGTTATGTCTCTTTGGCGAGGGTGAAATTCGTGACTCATTTACGGCAATACAATTTTACAAAAACTGGTAGGTAAATGGTCTGTTTTTCACCATTTTGAATTGGCCACTCTGCGCGAAAGGCGAGGCAGTATATTTCAATGAAATCGCTCCTGCAGATTTCTCTGAAAAAGCAGCCCAAATATGACAATTGTTTTTAATTTTTAAGGGTTTTCCAGGAAAATTGAAGCAAATTTGAAGGGGATTACAAGAGTGTCATGTTTTTTACCACCTAAATGGTTTCTATTTTGTAGTAATGGTACAAACATTCTCTTTGAGATGATATATGGATATAACAGGTTTGCGATTTTACCAATGTATAACATGGTTTTACCATTCAAAACCATACTCGTACGGTACACCACGTGTTCCAAGGTGGTCATGTTGGTACAAGGATGTTGTATGAATTAACTATCACGGCCTACTATTTTTTACCATGTGGTAACCTGATTTTATTACGGTATACCAATCTTGTACCATACCCATGATTGATGCCTACCCAATAATGATAAGTGTTTATCATTTTTAGAGTATTTTAAAGGTCAACCCAAACGATCTGAGGTCAAAAATATAAAAAAAATAGTCCTTTCGATTCTGAAAATAATGATATTTTTTTAATAATTTTGTGCCGTCTGGTTGGCGAGATACTGCCGTTTGAGAGGTGAAAATCGCTCTCCTGTCAATTCCAGCTGTGACGTCACGGAGGGACAGCCGTCTCGTATTCTCTATGTTAAAGCCGTATACCACAGTCAGAAGTAGCTCTGCTGATTTCTGGAGATTTTCGGAGTATCGGGGCATCATTTGTTAAATATGCCGCGACGTTGTGTAGTGGGAGGTTGCAGTTTTACTACAGATGACGGTGTTAGTATTCATTTGTGGCCCAAAGACGAGAAAATCGCTGCAAATTGGACGAAATTTGTACGCAACACGAGGGTGTGGAAAGAGGGCCCGAGCCAGTACTCGTATAATTTGCTCGGCACATTTTAACAGAAAGGCATCATTCGAGGACCTCTACAGCGTAGCAGTTGAATTCGGGTACAAACCAAAACTATAGAGAACAGCTATTCCAACTATCAAACCTAAGAACAATCAGAATGTGGCGGCAAAGAAATCGGACAAGGAGAATCTACCACGGACATCGGCTGAACGAACCTTGCCTGCAAGCGAGGCCTCGGGCAGGGAGACGGCTGTACATGCCCTGCTCGCTCTCGCGTCCCCGATGAACGCCGAGAATGTATATCCATGATGTGGCATTTGTTGCTTGAGCACCTGCAATTTAGATTGGATGAGTCTCTATTTCATATGTACTATTTAATAATAATAAAATGATAATTCTTAAATATATATACGTTTGATAAGTAAATAAATAAAAGAAAATAAATAAAAAAAAAAATGAAAACAAAAAATAAAAAAAATTACTTCAAGTATTTCTTAATAGGCAGAGTTACTTCCTTTTGTTTTCCCTTTAAACTACATTATGAAACAGGGGCTGGGTCCAGTCTACCTACAAGTGTGAGAGTGCATCTAGATCAGACAACGACCAAGTCGTATAGTGATCGGGTAAACCGGTCACCTTTTATTGTTTTTTTTTTGAACACCTATTGGTTCTGAACACCAATTGGAGTGAATGGCTGTAGATACAGAAGTGATAATAATACTTTCATAATCCTTTGACATTTGAGTTTGTGGGAATATCATTCGATTTCAATTTAATTGAAGTAATTTGTCGAAAATTGAGTGCCGATCCATCACGTCGTTTCGACACCCACTCACCACGGCTTACTTTTCGCCATGAATGTCCAAAGTTTTTTATCAAACTATATAATTCTGAAATTGGTATTTCATGGGGATTATGGGAAAACAAAGAATTCAAATCGAACGTATATCAGTAGAGTTATCAACAGTTTACTGTCCATTCTGTCGAATCCTGGAGTTTATCCCTTCGAAAAGGCCGTCTCGGCCAGTAACAACAACAACAATACAAACGTGCTCGTTCTTTACATCACAGAATCGTTCTACATTCAATACAGTTTGAAATATATGGACATTTGGTCTTATAGATGACGATAATAAAGTTTCCAGTCAAGTTGCAAACCAATCTGTATTCAACAAACGACCTCTTCGAATCCTGTCGTCGTCGAGTTCCACGTTGTCAGAATGGTTGTCACTGTCGGAGTCGGAGCCGTACGGCTCAAATTGATAGGGCTGAATTCCGTCGTTGGTCTTCAAACAACTGTTATTTTGCCCGTCATCGTCCTTCTCTATGTCTATTTCATCTTCTTGGCCAAAAATATTTCCATCTAAGGAGCTGATATCGCTCGAATCGACATCTGAGTGGGATCTCTGACTGCACTCGCTTTCCATGTTATCCCCTATTTTTACCTGCGGCACGCAGGTCTACGGGAGGCTCGCGTTGTTGTTGTTGTTGTTGTTGTTGTTGTTGTGACTTTTTGAAATGCGCATGCGCTAAGAGAGTGTGATCTCTGCCACACTTTTCTTTTCAACCTCCGATCTCACATGACAACACTGTCTTCAAGCGCGTTTGAATTCATTTGCAACTATATTCGGTGGAATGAATTATTGCTTCGTTAATTTCCAGATTGGATTTATTATACATGAGAATAGTGTGAATAACGTCAAAGGACCTACGAAGTAGGGTAGGCATTAGGACTCCGACACGCACTGAACTCTTGGACCCCCAATTGAAATCCTGCCAATATTAAGATGGGCACGGCCCAAGTTAGAATCACCTGTGATTTTAATCAAAAATCACCAGAAATTTTCATCAAAAGTAGGTCAGCTCGAAACATGCTGGCAACAGTCCCCTAATGCACCTTCATGCCCAGTGTGAATAACGTCATAGGACATAAGAGGTAGGGTAGGCATTAGGACTCCGACGCACGCTGAACTCTTGAACCCCCAGTTGAAATCCTGCCTATATTAAGATGGGCACGGCTCAAGTTAGATTCACCAGTGATTTTAATCAAAAATCACCAGAAATTTTCATCAAAAGTAGGTCAGCTCGAAACATGCTGGTAAAAGTCCCCTAATGCACCTTCATGCCAAAAATCAAGGTTCTAATATCAACGGCAACACTCAGATATAACATAGTACTCAGATATAACATATATATAAATATTAATATTCATGTCACTGTTCCATTGTTTCTAAAGTTGTATTTTTCTTAAAATTTTGTACTCTGCCTTTGACTGGTGTTTGTACAATAAAATCTTGAATCTTGAATGCTTATTTTGCCGACAAAAGGATTCAGATAGACTCACTCATTACCGGACAATTTCAAGTGGTAGCCCACTTCGAAGAGACAGAAATGACTATGTAGTATTTAATGAGTTAGACATCCCTGTGCGCGAACAATACCTCGCAGTCGTGCAGTTATATTGTGCACGTTCGGTTACAAGCATGACATTTGCAAAATAGCTATTTTGAATGATTCTCTTTCGGAACACAGCCTCTCTATCCTCATTCTCGCAAGCCAGGGCCTTGATTCGCTGGTATGATGTTCCCGTCCTCTTCCGCACTCAGAATCCCTTTAGAATAGCATTAATCACTTCCGTAAATTCAATACTTATGTGTATCAGCAGACAATGCGCAGAAACATATTACATTTGACATCATTCTCTCAAGTCGGAGCCCATTTCTGCTAGAGTTTACTGGTTCTATACAAAATTTACGTTACTTTGTCAATCAGTTTTACGTATGGAATTACGTCATATATAGCAGATACTGGCCATAAAAACGATCTAGTTGACCTCGTGGCCAAAAGCTAGGGCCTTTGCTTTCATGGAGGGGTTTTTGAGTTTGATTTTGATACTTAGATACCTTTCGCATTGACTTTAACTTGGCAGTCATTTTCGCGAATGCAACAATTTGATGTATCAAAAGATAATAACGAGAATTCGACATGAGTCTCTTACACACAGACCTTGTTTAGTGAACTAGCCCCGAAACTTCGCACTTGAATCACCTTCGGAATGACTTAGTGACAAACATATTCGCGAATTGAGCATAGGAAGATATCCATAGATACTGACTAGAAATGTTTCTTGTTTGCAGAATTTGATTTTAAAGAAAAGAAATTAATAAAATTAGCAACCTTCGAAAAGGCTTGGCCGAACATGTCAGATGAGATGATATTTCCTAAGAATGAAATAGTTAATCATTTATATAGAAGAAGCAAACCATGTCTTGGTATTGACTTGCTGCGTGGAAAAGAGTGGCAAGGAATTTAGTTCGCAGATGATAACGAACGTAAATGCAGAAAACTAATTAATTATTTTAATCGAATATCAAGACTGTAACAGGCCTCAATTTGAATAGTGAAAAAGTGTCATTATGCCTCTTGGACAGTTCGATAAAGCCTTAAATCTCATTCCGTAGTTTCACAGATCGAAGTGATAGATCTGATACTAAATTTACTGAAAAATAACTTTGAAGGAAATATAAATTTTCCATTTTGATCGGCAAATTAAGCGAGAAGGGAGACTGAAGAGCGTAGATTTTCGCGTTATGACTAAATCCTCGAAATTTGTTTGGATTTCCAAATATTTGAAAGCTTTTTTGATTTGCAAAAAGTAACGACTCAACCGAATGTTTTGAAACTTGGCATACACGATACTTGTACCAAAACATTGCCAAAGCGATCATGGTGAGTTCGTCTGTCAATTCAGTATAGACGGCACGGCCAAGTCAAAACTGTCGGATTTTGAATGGGGAAAGAGAATATATATATATGGTATCAGAACTATTACGCAATCCCTACAATTGTGGGTTACAAGTTGAAAATTACTTCCCCTGACATAAAAACACTGGCAGATGGCGCTTTTTCTACAATTACCGCTACCTCCGCTGATATGTCTTTCACTGTAGTATTGCCACTGCCGCAGGTTTTGACTACAATGTAGTCATTTCTCACTTGGGGTTAAGCAAGTGTGTTTTGCTACCGTTAAGCTACCGATCTGCAACGGTTATCACATATCAATAACATCTACATACATGTACCTCTTCCAAAAACATTATTAGAATTTGCCACCTCGAGTAGTACCGATCGGTGAAACTTGAAGTCTTGGCCCATGGACTATGGATATTGCCAGTCTTTCAAACTGACCTTTGCGAATTGATGGCTGGGTTCTCCTACAGCCTGGCCCGGGTGAGTGAGTAAGGTTTCAATGGCCTCAGTTATGTCTCTTTGGCGAGGGTGAAAATCGTGACTCATTTACGGCAATACAATTTTACAAAAACTGGTAGGTAAATGGTCTGTTTTTCACCATTTTGAATTGGCCACTCTGCGCGAAAGGCGAGGCAGTATATTTCAATGAAATCGCTCCTGCAGATTTCTCTGAAAAAGCAGCCCAAATATGACAATTGTTTTTAATTTTTAAGGGTTTTCCAGGAAAATTGAAGCAAATTTGAAGGGGATTACAAGAGTGTCATGTTTTTTACCACCTAAATGGTTTCTATTTTGTAGTAATGGTACAAACATTCTCTTTGAGATGATATATGGATATAACAGGTTTGCGATTTTACCAATGTATAACATGGTTTTACCATTCAAAACCATACTCGTACGGTACACCACGTGTTCCAAGGTGGTCATGTTGGTACAAGGATGTTGTATGAATTAACTATCATCACGGCCTACTATTTTTTACCATGTGGTAACCTGATTTTATTACGGTATACCAATCTTGTACCATACCCATGATTGATGCCTACCCAATAATGATAAGTGTTAATCATTTTTAGAGTATTTTAAAGGTCAACCCAAACCATCTGAGGTCAAAAATATAAAAAAAATAGTCCTTTCGATTCTGAAAATAATGATATTTTTTTAATAATTTTGTGCCGTCTGGTTGGCGAGATACTGCCGTTTGAGAGGTGAAAATCGCTCTCCTGTCAATTCCAGCTGTGACGTCACGGAGGGACAGCCGTCTCGTATTCTCTATGTTAAAGCCGTATACCACAGTCAGAAGTAGCTCTGCTGATTTCTGGAGATTTTCGGAGTATCGGGGCATCATTTGTTAAATATGCCGCGACGTTGTGTAGTGGGAGGTTGCAGTTTTACTACAGATGACGGTGTTAGTATTCATTTGTGGCCCAAAGACGAGAAAATCGCTGCAAATTGGACGAAATTTGTACGCAACACGAGGGTGTGGAAAGAGGGCCCGAGCCAGTACTCGTATAATTTGCTCGGCACATTTTAACAGAAAGGCATCATTCGAGGACCTCTACAGCGTAGCAGTTGAATTCGGGTACAAACCAAAACTATAGAGAACAGCTATTCCAACTATCAAACCTAAGAACAATCAGAATGTGGCGGCAAAGAAATCGGACAAGGAGAATCTACCACGGACATCGGCTGAACGAACCTTGCCTGCAAGCGAGGCCTCGGGCAGGGAGACGGCTGTACATGCCCTGCTCGCTCTCGCGTCCCCGATGAACGCCGAGAATGTATATCCATGATGTGGCATTTGTTGCTTGAGCACCTGCAATTTAGATTGGATGAGTCTCTATTTCATATGTACTATTTAATAATAATAAAATGATAATTCTTAAATATATATACGTTTGATAAGTAAATAAATAAAAGAAAATAAATTTTAAAAAAAATGAAAACAAAAAATAAAACAAATTACTTCAAGTATTTCTTAATAGGCAGAGTTACTTCCTTTTGTTTTCCCTTTAAACTACATTATGAAACAGGGGCTGGGTCCAGTCTACCTACAAGTGTGAGAGTGCATCTAGATCAGACAACGACAAAGTCGTATAGTGATCGGGCAAACCGGTCACCTTTTATTGTTTTTTTTTTGAACACCTATTGGTTCTGAACACCAATTGGAGTGAATGGCTGTAGATACAGAAGTGATAATAATACTTTCATAATCCTTTGACATTTGAGTTTGTGGGAATATCATTCGATTTCAATTTAATTGAAGTAATTTGTCGAAAATTGAGTGCCGATCCATCACGTCGTTTCGACACCCACTCACCACGGCTTACTTTTCGCCATGAATGTCCAAAGTTTTTTATCAAACTATATAATTCTGAAATTGGTATTTCATGGGGATTATGGGAAAACAAAGAATTCAAATCGAACGTATATCAGTAGAGTTATCAACATTTTACTGTCCATTCTGTCGAATCCTGGAGTTTATCCCTTCGAAAAGGCCGTCTCGGCCAGTAACAACAACAACAATACAAACGTGCTCGTTCTTTACATCACAGAATCGTTCTACATTCAATACAGTTTGAAATATATGGACATTTGGTCTTATAGATGACGATGATAAAGTTTCCAGTCAAGTTGCAAACCAATCTGTATTCAACAAACGACCTCTTCGAATCCTGTCGTCGTCGAGTTCCACGTTGTCAGAATGGTTGTCACTGTCGGAGTCGGAGCCGTACGGCTCAAATTGATAGGGCTGAATTCCGTCGTTGGTCTTCAAACAACTGTTATTTTGCCCGTCATCATCCTCCTCTATGTCTATTTCATCTTCTTGGCCAAAAATATTTCCATCTAAGGAGCTGATATCGCTCGAATCGACATCTGAATGGGATCTCTGACTGCACTCGCTTTCCATGTTATCCCCTATTTTTACCTGCGGCACGCAGGTCTACGGGAGGCTCGCGTTGTTGTTGTTGTTGTTGTTGTTGTTGTGACTTTTTGAAATGCGCATGCGCTAAGAGAGTGTGATCTCTGCCACACTTTTCTTTTCAACCTCCGATCTCACATGACAACACTGTCTTCAAGCGCGTTTGAATTCATTTGCAACTATATTCGGTGGAATGAATTATTGCTTCGTTAATTTCCGGATTGGATTTATTATACATGAGAATAGTGTGAATAACGTCAAAGGACCTACGAAGTAGGGTAGGCATTAGGACTCCGACACGCACTGAGCTCTTGGACCCCCAATTGAAATCCTGCCAATATTAAGATGGGCACGGCCCAAGTTAGAATCACCTGTGATTTTAATCAAAAATCACCAGAAATTTTCATCAAAAGTAGGTCAGCTCGAAACATGCTGGCAACAGTCCCCTAATGCACCTTCATGCCCAGTGTGAATAACGTCATAGGACATAAGAGGTAGGGTAGGCATTAGAACTCCGACGCACGCTGAACTCTTGAACCCCCAGTTGAAATCCTGCCTATATTAAGATGGCCACGGCTCAAGTTAGATTCACCAGAAATTTTCATCAAAAGTAGGTCAGCTCGAAACATGCTGGTAACAGTCCCCTAATGCACCTTCATGCCAAAAATCAAGGTTCTAATATCAACGGCAACACTCAGATATAACATAGTACTCAGATATAACATATATATAAATATTAATATTCATGTCACTGTTCCATTGTTTCTAAAGTTGTATTTTTCTTAAAATTTTGTACTCTGCCTTTGACTGGTGTTTGTACAATAAAATCTTGAATCTTGAATGCTTATTTTGCCGACAAAAGGATTCAGATAGACTCACTCATTACCGGACAATTTCAAATGGTAGCCCACTTCGAAGGAACAGAAATGACTATGTAGTATTTAATGAGTTAGACATCCCTGTGCGCGAACAATACCTCGCAGTCGTGCAGTTATATTGTGCACGTTCGGTTACAAGCATGACATTTGCCAAATAGCTATTTTGAATGATTCTCTTTCGGAACACAGCCTCTCTATCCTCATTCTCGCAAGCCAGGGCCTTGATTCGCTGGTATGATGTTCCCGTCCTCTTCCGCACTCAGAATCCCTTTAGAATAGCATTAATCACTTCCGTAAATTCAATACTTATGTGTATCAGCAGACAATGCGCAGAAACATATTACATTTGACATCATTCTCTCAAGTCGGAGCCCATTTCTGCTAGAATTTACTGGTTCTATACAAAATTTACGTTACTTTGTCAATCAGTTTTACGTATGGAATTACGTCATATATAGCAGATACTGGCCATAAAAACGATCTAGTTGACCTCGTGGCCAAAAGCTAGGGCCTTTGTTTCCCTGGAGGGGTTTTTGAGTTTGATTTTGATACTTAGATACCTTTCGCATTGACTTTAACTTGGCAGTCATTTTCGCGAATGCAACAATTTGATGTATCAAAAGATAATAACGAGAATTCGACATGAGTCTCTTACACACAGACCTTGTTTAGTGAACTAGCCCCGAAACTTCGCACTTGAATCACCTTCGGAATGACTTAGTGACAAACATATTCGCGAATTGAGCATAGGAAGATATCCATAGATACTGACTAGAAATGTTTCTTGTTTGCAGAATTTGATTTTAAAGAAAAGAAATTAATAAAATTAGCAACCTTCGAAAAGGCTTGGCCGAACATGTCAGATGAGATGATATTTCCTAAGAATGAAATAGTTAATCATTTATATAGAAGAAGCAAACCATGTCTTGGTATTGACTTGCTGCGTGGAAAAGAGTGGCAAGGAATTTAGTTCGCAGATGATAACGAACGTAAATGCAGAAAACTAATTAATTATTTTAATCGAATATCAAGACTGTAACAGGCCTCAATTTGAATAGTGAAAAAGTGTCATTATGCCTCTTGGACAGTTCGATAAATCCTTAAATCTCATTCCGTAGTTTCACAGATCGAAGTGATAGATCTGATACTAAATTTATTGAAAAATAACTTTGAAGGAAATATAAATTTTCCATTTTGATCGGCAAATTAAGCGAGAAGGGAGACTGCAGAGCGTAGATTTTCGCGTTATGACTAAATCCTCGAAATTTGTTTGGATTTCCAAATATTTGAAAGCTTTTTTGATTTGCAAAAAGTAACGACTCAACCGAATGTTTTGAAACTTGGCAGACACGATACTTGTACCAAAACATTGCCAAAGCGATCATGGTGAGTTCGTCTGTCAATTCAGTATAGACGGCACGGCCAAGTCAAAACTGTCGGATTTTGAATGGGGAAAGAGAATATATATATATGGTATCAGAACTATTACGCAATCCCTACAATTGTGGGTTACAAGTTGAAAATTACTTCCCCTGACATAAAAACACTGGCAGATGGCGCTTTTTCTACAATTACCGCTACCTCCGCTGATATGCCGCAGGTTTTGACTACAATGTAGTCATTTCTCACTTGTTTCTCAGGCAGTTGCCCTGCGTGACGTCATCAACCCAGCTGTGAAAGTGTGAAAAAGCCCACTTTGCTCCCATGTTACGTGTGTTTCTGATCGGATTAGAATTTTTCCAATATTGTTTTCATACAAAGTGAAGTGTGTACTATGATTTTTAAGGATTTTTAGACAAAAAAAAATCCGTTTGGGTTGACCTTTAATGTTTTTATTGTTCATGTCGATGAATGGTTGAGCAAATGTCCCATGTACATTACGTGAACATCTTACGATAAATACAATTTATATTATTTTATATTACTGTCTATGTTAATGAGAACGCACCCTTTTCTGTATCAAATAATGCTCACATATCAAGCCTTGAATTAAACGGTATTGGTCACAAAGAAGAAAATTAATGTGAAGCCGATTCGCTGAAAAACGTCTCATTTACAGTTATTTTGATAAGATTATACATGTATATTAACATTGGAGGAATCCGGATCACACAATTCTTGATATTGAAACCTGCATCTAATAAATTATTTGATTTTCAGGCAATAGGAGTTACGCAATTTGTGTACATTATGGAATACACTCCGAACAGTTATCGATCTCTGGCGAATTCTGTGGTTGGCTTGTCCTGGGCCGGATCGTTGCTGATACTGGCGTTGATTGCTCACTTGACGAGGGACCTGAATTGGCGTGTCTTGTTTGCTGTCTATTCCGTTCCAACCCTGACTGTGTTTCTGGACATCTTGTGAGTAGACATACAGTATGGCAGTCAAAAACCGCCAAAATTTAAATTATTTAACGCGACAAAGAACACATTGTACATAGTTGATTGTATTACGAACTTTCCTCATCGTCAGGTCATACATGGCAAACTGCATCTACGGAAAAGAACAGCAAAGATTTTATAGTATTGTGTGAGTACACAGAAGCTGTGTCTACAGTGTGTACAAACAAAAGCTCACTTTAGCATTTAGTGAAAATATATGACTCATGTGAACAACAGAGGCGACAATATTTATTTTTAAAACAAGTATACGAACAAGTCACTTTCTTTAGACACAAGTAGAGTTGAGAAAACGTACCTATTAATCATGACAAAACAAGTTCAAGAAGTTAGAGTAGAAACCTCAATGTTGATTAAGCATTCAAATATTAGACAAATAGATAGGAGCAGGGAAAATTATCCTGGTCAAGGATGATTTACGTTTTAAAATATACGTGGAATCTTTTATTCTCAGTTTGAAATCTGTCCGTTCAGAATCTAAGATAGTGCATGCGATTCTCAACGCATGCTTGAAACTGAGAATAAAGGAGTCCATGTAAATTTCAAGAACTAAAACATCCTTGAACAATACGATTTCCTCTGCATCTATTTGTGTAATATTTGAATGCTTAAAAAACATTATTGTTTCTTCGCTGTCTTCTTTAACTTGTTTTGTCATGGGCACCAGGTGCGTTGTTTCAACCCAACTTTGCATGTATAAAGAACGTGAATTGTCCGTATAGTTGTTCTTAAAGAAAATATTATGGTCTCTATTGTTCGCATGGGCTATATATTTTCAACTTAATCTTAATGAACTGTGAGCTTAGTTGAACGATGTATAAAATATTTCATGCTATTTCCCGTAGTTGCTGTTTGCCATGTATGACCTGATGATGGCCAAATCTCTCTCCGAATGTTCGTAATAAATCAACTATGTGTAAAGTGTTCTTTGTCGCGTTATTTCTGACCAGTTTGGTAAAACCGCCCCACATTAGCATCTACCAGTATTTAATATCAGATCAGGAAATCAAACTCTCCCTTTTTATTAATTATTTTATTAGCGGTAAGAATATTTTCTTTTCGTCAATATATCATTGTTTTATGAGTATTTGCGTATATATTATTCTCTTTTCTTCAAATATAATCATATATGTTGATCACTTATATACTTGCGATTCGGTGTCGTTCATTGACTCCATCCAGCTAAGAGAAATTGTTCAACATACATGTACTCGTTACAATGATATTTGCTCTTGGAATTCTTGAACAGTTTTTTGAAGGAGTCCCTTCTCTGGCTTTATGCTAACTCGAAGACCAATGAAGCGTCCGACATTTTGAGAGAAGCTATGGAGGTGAACGAAGTAACGGAGCAGGATTTAATCTCCCTGAACAAAAATCTGGAACAGAAACCGGGGAAAGAAGTCCAACCCGACAAAGATGGAACTTATTGGGGACATGATGAGAAAAAGGAACCAGATATAGAAGAGAAAACTGAAAAATACAACTTAATGGATGTATTGAAGAATCCCACAACCAGAAAAATTCTTTTATCTTATGTTGGACTTGGTATGTTCATACTTCTGATTCTTCTCCACAAAACCTCTGTCTATTGCCCCTTGTTTTGTCTCTGACTGATCCTCTCTCAGGATATATGGACAGGCGGAGAAAGATTCATCGATAGCTTCAACATTAAAAGTAATACAGAGGCATTTCTAACCTCTTGCATATCGCTTCAATACCATTCTTTCGTCATATTTACATCTTCAATAATGATGGGTTGACATCATTGACGAATCAATCCAGGATTAGTATTCCCCATATTTTATTTCATTACAGTTGCACTTTCACTACACCTTAATACATCTTGATTTCTTATAAGAACATTCACATTAAAGGGTTGAGAACACGTTGCCTCTCCGTATTTTTTTATCAACCTTTTTTAATATTTAACTTCATAAATGATGTCCTCAATGTATGTTTGAGGCACGTGTATGTTTTATACTGTATTCCAAATGCTTGTAGGTTTGTCAATAGTTTGGTCTACTTTGGTATATTCTTGATGTCAAGTGCTATGACTGGTGATAGGATACTCAATTTCTTCTTCAACGCTTTAGTAGAAATTCCTGGATACCTCGCTGTACACCCGATCCTGAAATAGTGAGTTTAGACGCTTAACCGTACTGGCCTGGGCGATTTGGGGTACAGATCCGCTCTCATTAAAAGTCAAGTCGTGCGCGGTAGAGGCCCAGTAGCAGTGCGGTAGAGGTCCAGTACCAGCGCAGTACCAACGCGCTAGCAACGCGGTGGTCGCGCAGTAGCAATGCAGTAGCAACGCAGTAGGAGCACATTAATTACTGCGCAGCCTTTCTTGCATAATTACCGCGCTACGCGTACATTATTCTGGGATCACGAATGTTTATATATAATACAAAGATTAAAAGATAACATGTATGCAAATGGTCCAGATATGGATTTCACTCAAGGTCTGTTTTTGCGTATCACTGTTTTCGGAGATGAGAAAGCATCTGAACAGGGATGTACAATAGTCATATCACACAGGATTTTTCCCAAAAGATGACGATCACAACGAGTTGAAGATTTCCTTAATCATTATTCAGGAATTATACTGTATTTACTATTAAGGTACACTCTAGAGTTATCCAGTTCCAGCCGGAAATAAAAAAATGGGGTCCCCCTCCGACCACCAATATTCAAATAATCCTGTTATATCCATATATCGCCTGAAAGAGAATATTTTTACCTTTACTACAAGGCATATTCCATTTTTGTTGCAAAAAAAATCCTTGCAAACCCCTTTACAATTGCTTCAATTTTCTTGAAAACCCATCACAATGCAGAAAAATTGGTCATATACGGTCCATTTTCCATAGAAATACACGTCTCGTCTGTCACGTCGAGCGGTCAATTTTAAATGGTTAAAAAGAAACAGGAACTTTGAACTACCCCTTTTTGTCAAATTTTCTTGCGGAAAATGAGTCATGATTCACGCGCTCACCAAAGGAGCATAGCTGAGGCCATTGAAACGTTAATGACCTGAGATATCAACAACTATAAACGTAGGAAGATATATAATGTGGTAAAAGACGGTCGGCCTTGTGATGAAATCAGGGAAGGGCCATTCCTGTGAAACTGTGTGTGCAGGTTTGGCGTGATTTTTCTCAATTTGTTTCTTGTTCATGTTAACCTGTGAGTGTTTTCAAGCATAGCGATAAACAACACATACTTACTATCCGCCATATTGTGGATATCAGATCAATTACTTTTTCCCTACCCTACCTTCGTTTTGCGGAATTTGCCACATCGAGCTGTGTTTTTAGGTTATTACTTAAGAATTCCTTTGCTCTATAGAATCAACGTTTAACCAGCTATACATAGACCAGGATTGATGCCCAGCTTTTCAATGAAACGAGATAAACGAGGAAAGCCTAACCAGAACTAAACAAACAGCCAAATTGACGGACATTTTGCACTCTACTATCTATGATGAACTACAAGAATAATTGTCAAAACCCGTAGAGTACAATTTTTTTTCCATTTATCCCTTGCTGCCGAGTGATTTCGTATTGAAAAATACTTCTGCCAAGTTTATTTTGTGGCTATAATACCTAATTGCCCCAGTCACACAAACTGTATGTCCGTACAGGGGAGATAACAGTTGTATGAAGTTATACAGCAAATATCTGATACCACTGTTAACGTAACATGTAGTACACAGAAAATCGTACTGTGGATTCTTCTTCTCGAGCCTATGGTTTGTATTGAAAACGAGACAAAATTGAGTGCTTTAGATGAAATCAGCAGGGTAAAACTAAACAAACTGACATGATGATGTATATTCGCTCCGTGATGAACCCATTCCCATAAACCTGTACTCTACAGTTATCCAGTTAACCGGAAAAAAGACAAGGGAGTCTCCTTACCGGTCACCAAGAGTCAAATAATCTTTAACGCAAATCTGTTATATCCATAAATTATCTCAAAGAGAATGTTTGTACTATTACTTCAGGGTCCAGACCACTATTACAGTTTTCATTGGCGGCAATGTTAAAAACTGTTAACGTAATTGCATCTCCTCGATGCATTAATTAAGTTTCGACTTCCATATTTCGGCCAGAAGTACTTTAATTCAAGTGCTACAACCGGACAGACTTCTTGCCGAGTTCGCCCATTGAAATTTTGGGTTATGCGCGCTCCTACAAATGACGTCATAATTTTGGCTTTTTTCTCTGCTTTCAGAAAGCGGTGCACAGGCACCCAAATAGTCCCTCTTAGCAACTCCTTATTAGACCTTGAGTTAAAATCAAACTCACAGCGGAACCAAACACATACCATACTCCAATCACCTACCACTGGCCTTCAATTATTCCTCGCAAGAGAGACTGGAAAAAATATTGAAAACAATTCACTTCTCTGGCAGAGGTTGCCTAAAGGGGGTTATTGCGGATCGGGACTATTTTTAATAGTGGTCTGGTACCTACAAGGCAGATGTCATTTATGTGTCATCCAGAATGAGATGCGCGCCTACATCGTGGCGTATTCCTTGACGTCACGATACATTCCTGACTCACATTCCCTGTGGCATTATTCACGTCCAAAATACCTAGAGACTTACGACTTCTATACTACTGGGGTAAATTGAAATCAAGAACGACATATGCCTACATTTCTCACCACTGATAAGTCATATCATTCATCTTGCGCACCAATTTTTCCTTTGCCCCTGCTCGGTGGCGATTTCTCCCGATCATCAGACCGATAAAACATTTATTTCCTCCCAGTATCTATTCGTGTCTGGAGCAAAGTACATGGAAATGTGAATTTTGTGTATCTTATTTTTGAGTGAAAATTTATGAAATAATGTTTTCATAGGCGTGATAAATGGTTATTTTACGCACGGTTAGTGTGGGAAAGTTTATATTAATGGCTTTCATGTGGAAAACGTACAGAATTTTGATTATTTTGGCAAATCAAATGTGATGGTGTAAATATGGGCCTGTAAACACACTATCAACATAGTATTGTTGTCGTTCGTCCAGGTGCGAGGTGGCTACAGTTTGCTTAATATGCTGTATATTTCTGCATTTAATCTCTTGAAATAACAAACAGCATTTAGTCTACAATGTTGTTCCATGTCAGCTGTTTATAACTACAATAAACAAGTTTATTGAATTCACTTACATGTGCTCACATAGATATTCTCAATATTTTTACTCGTTATCTCTTAAAACAACACCCCGCGTTTTCGGTAAAATGTACTGTGCCATGTGTTTAGAATTTTGACATTTAATGTTATTGACTCATCTGAACACACACCAATATACCAGTATAAAATGAAGATATAAGTAGTTTTGTCAGGGAACGCCCGCTAAATACAAGTACACTCTAAATCACATGATTAGGGTTGGAACACTAAACGTGAATTTCAATTTGAAAACATGTTTCGGTTTAAACGTGTTTAGGTTTTAATCACAATGATGTTTAAGTTATAAACACATGGGTGTTTAGGTTGTTAAACACGTGTTCAAATCGAATCTCACTTTAGTGTTTCGGCTAGCGATCAATCCATAAATATTTAAGTACTATGTACTTGAAGGCCCTAAGATTCAGCTTGAATAACTAATTATTTAACCATACTTGGATATCAAATAAATAATGTATATCAGATCTATCGGTCGTATGTACAAAGTGTTGACAAATAGTGCTCTAATATAATCAAACAAATAGTCTCGAATAGTTTCACAATCTATAAATTGAAATAATTGATTTCCGTTAACATACGTACATGCAATCGACCCGAAAAGCGGCATTGATGCAGAGATATCTTGCCCTTGACGAAAAAGTATATAGTCTCAACGGAAAATGACACACCCAAGAATGTATTGTATTGATGAGCACAAAATGAAAATCGAATGAATGTGCCCCTTACCTGATAAACCCAGAATGGTCGCATTGAAAATCTCTCCCTCCCATGGCGCAAATACATCTCCATTTACAGCTATTTTTCCGTTCAAATGGACAATTTTGATGTGGTGAGTCTTTCCGTCAATACAAAATTTGATGAATGCGTGCCTCGGTACTGAAATTATATTAAATATACCATAAAGAACACATCTACATGTATGAATCACAAAGGAATACTGCACGATCATTCCCAATTTATTTACGATATAACTTTCACAATATTTCACAGTGTAATTACTCATACAGAGTACTAGTGATTTTCGGGTTGAAACAGCTACCGTATTCGAAGGTTGTTTAGTGAACAATCACCGATATCTTTAATAAATCCACGTGCTAAAAGTCACACTTACCAGCAATTCTTCTCCGCAGTGACATGGTTGAAAATGTAGTATGGAGTCAATGTTGAGCGCCCAACAAGACGAATCTGTGAAATCCTAGAATAAATTCGAAAGTGCCGTGTGGTGGACGTTCAAATAAGACAGCAGAATGAACAATCGCTTTAAATAAGACTGGTTAGATAATGTAAAGTAGTTACTAATAATAATAACTAACTTGCTGACGCCAGATTCAGTGCAAGCACAAGAATCAGCGGGTGCAGATAATAAAAGAGAAAGCGCTTTCATAAGCTAACCGTCTATAACAATACAAACATCACAAGTTTGAATTTCTTAAACTCTTACGGGGAAATGTACTCAGCTGTAGTAACAACAACGACAAAATCTTCGCCTCTTTATCTCAGAAGAGAAACAGGCTGTTTGGCAGCTTTAACTAATTTGGACTCGCGTACAAACATTTTGTAGGAGTGATCCTCGCGATGTCAAACCTGTTACTTTCCATAAATCCACATAGACTAACAGGTTCATTCAAGTTGATGTCTTGGTAATACACGTCTGTGTGACCAAGTGCATGTGGTTTCAGTTCCGATAACTCCATAATCTACTGGATGCTGCGAAAAAATGGGAGGATGAAGAGCGTATGAAATGGGATGGAATTGTGGGGGGGGGAGACACATGCTATCAATTGTCTCAACTTCTTACACGCCATGTATACGTTCAGATACATATTTGGTGAATATATATCACGCCAGGACGAAAACCGTATATATTCATATTACAATAACGATAGTCAAATTGAAACTCACTACTGAATAACACGGCAGGTTAAACCGGCATGATTGTAACATAATAGTTTGAATAAATTAACAAATTGTGGCACCCACTTGATTTAGAGATCATGGGTACAAAGATAGAACAGATAATATTATTATATTACCAGCACTGAATTGGACCATTGACCGTCACGTGATATCTCGCAGTATATTATATATTCACCCGCCAAAATGTTATATCTCTGACAGGTGACTATAAATTTCGTTAAGGTCACTGGTGGAAAATTGTCGTGGTGGTGGGAGGGGGGTTGGGGGGATTTCCGTGTTTGAGGAGGGGGGACGCAACTTAGAACATGGTGAGTGGATGATGGCAGCTTTCAACAGACATGATCAGACCAGATTTTGAGATATTCCTACAGAGAAATCTTCAGAATAATCGTTTTCCATTATCTAATTACAGTCTTTTTATGTTGACCTGAGAGGCCAAATGTGCTGTTCTTGAAATAGCAATTGATGTAAACATACGTATTAAGAGATTAGGGATCATCTTTCAGGTATTTGTAAGCTTGCGTTTTTATGGGAATTGAATTAGTATGAATTTCTTGGGGGGCACCAAAACCATAATATTCAGTCTAAGGAACAAATCAATATTCCTACGAAGTAGGCTACAGATCGCAAATTGTCCGGTAATGAGTCAGTGAGTCAGTCCATCCGAGTCCTTTCGTCGGCAAAATAAGGAGAACCATTGACATTAGAACCTTGATTTTTGGCATGAACGTGCATTAGGGCATTGTTACCAGCAAGTTCTGAGCTGACCGAATTCTGATGAAAATTTGATTTATAATTATTTTTTTTTATTAGTTATTGACAGCTCAGCGAGTGCACTGTCATGCCCATTGGGAACCCTTGGCTGTATGTTTCACTGTATATATAACACAGTACAAAACGTCATGGGATAATGAAATAGGAAATGCTAATTTTCCATCATTTGTTAGTGCATTCTTAATACACATAATTCAGTATATTATTATAGATATATGTAAACTGTGGCCTTTAACATGTATCCTATTTCACATCCAAACATTTCATCACAGACCAAATCATGCAGGCTTCAAATTTAGGTCAAATTGCCACTGATGATGAAATATCCTACATCAACCAATTAAGTCAGCCTGGTGCAATAACCCAGCAGAACATAGAAAGATCTGGTATCATCCTTCCGATTAGCCTGTGAGCAACAATGATAAAATTTACTGAGGGTGAAACAAAGCCGTCCTGCAAGCCACCCAAGGAATTTATCAGCTTGTGTTGGGATATTTTGTTGGTATCATGTAAGTTGTTTAGTAGTTTACTCATTCAAATCTCCATACCATATTTTCTGTTATTCAACAGACAAATTTCTTACTGGTTTTAATTGTTTAAGTTTTACTGGATTTCAACTGCTACAGATAGTAACATAGTACTGATACTGTAGAAATGGGTAGTGTGAATTTAATTATTCCATGTTTAGTACAATTTGTTCACATGAATGGTGGAATGTCTGGACTCTCAAATGAAAGTGTGTTATACATGTATAGCCCAAGCATGTCAGGTTTGAGGAACAAACATAGTTGCAATTAAGATATAACCAAAGAAATTTCAGGACAATTATTGAATCTAAGTAGGCCCCTACCTAACAAAATTAGCTTAATAAAAAAGGCCTTCCTGGCGTAAATTGTTTTCTTTTGAGAGAGAATGGTATTTTCTGGGTTAAGCATTTCCTGTATAAAGATAGGTTGTTCAAGGAGGCTTTGTTTTTGCGGCTGTTGTGTGCATCAAGGGTATGGAAACATGATATATGCACACAGAGCCCTGATCTACAGCTGTATAAAACTCAACATCTGGCATTGACGGCATGTTTAAAGGATCTTAATTTATTTTCTTTGGGTAGAATTTAACTAGATAAAGTAACTTTGATTGTACTTCTTGAATATTGACTATATATCACACTGGGATATAATTTAAACAAAAACATTACATGTGTAATTATGTCTAAATTTTTCTTGTCATTTCAAATTTTGATTCCTTGATTAAGGGATACAGAATCACTGCCACGGAGTGTGTTGGTGTGTCACAGAATCACTGCCACAGAGTGTGTTGGTGTGTCACAGATTCACATCAGCACAGTAACTGGTAAACTATTCATTCAATCCCATCAGTTTTAATCTTCAACAAAATATTCAATACTGTTTTAATCGAAAATTTCTGGTGATTTTCGATGAAAATCTCTGGTGATTCTGACTTGGGCTGCATGTGCCCATCTTAATATAGACAGGATTTCAACTTGGGGCGGGGGCGGTGGGGGGGGGATTGCCAAGAGCTCAGTGCCTGTCCTAATGCCTACCTTACTTCGTAGGTCCTGTGACGCATAGTCACACTGCCATGTATTATTTATATTCACCCTATTGCGAGCTGTCTGGATACTAGAGTTAGACAATTCGGCATGTTGGGAAAAAATCCAGAAATCCCTCTGATATAGTTCCATAAGCTCATGAACGTGAGCTACTCCCTTAATACTAATAAACTGCGAAAGTGGTGATATTTAGTGCAACGGTCTAATCGTTCCAGCGTAAAACTATCCGAAAATCGTGTGTGATCTCCCAAATTCTATATTCCTACGAAGTAGGCTCTCATTTGCAAATTGTCCGGTAATGAGTGAGTGAGTGAGTGAGTGAGTGAGTCCATCCGAATCCTTTCGTCGGCAAAATAAGGAGAACCGTTGAAATTAGAACCTTGATTTTTGGCATGTAGGTGCATTAGGGAACTGTTAACAGCAAGTTCTGAGCTGACTAAATTTTGATGTAATTTGACCTACTTAGGTGACCTATATCATTAAGCTTGGACCTCCAAGTCATCTTCCTCAGCCTACTTCGTAGGTCCTGTGACGTTAGTCACACTACTCATGTTTTGAATCTATACTAAATTGATAACCTTCAAACTGAATATACAGAATATGATATGGATTTCAGTCTACGCCGGAGAGTCAGCCTATAATTATGTATGATTGACATGATTGCACAAGTTCTTTTAAGGCATGATAATGACGTGATTGATAACAATCCGCCTATTGCACAATATTGAGATAACAAAGGACAGCCTGTCTGCGCAGTAATCCGTGACTTCAACCGATTAGATTCGGGTTCGTATGATTTCATATTCCCCCTTTTTTTTAACCCACGACAATATTTTGAGCTGGCGATTCCTGACACAATTTTACTATATTTTCCCAATATTCAGTGAACGTGTCATTATGCTTAGAATAATACATAATTTATCAAATACTAGATGGTAAATAAACCATCTATCACCAGTTCAAATGATTGTCCTGGGTTATAAGATAGGGCAAAATGAAATTATACGCACCAGTAGCTGAACATCTGTTGGACAATCTCCTCTCTCCGGACAATTATCTCAGGACGTATTCCACAGGATAAATTCCTCCAGGACAATTCCCCATCATCAATTTATACCCCCCCCCCCGATAATCCCTCCCAATGTTCAAAAGATCAAATACCACCAGAAAAGGGAAATTTGTATTGTTCTGAGAGCCATAATCTCATTACCGTCGGATCTTATATACGACACGATAAACAGGTGCTCAAAATACTACCAGACAAAGGAAATATTGAAAATTTCTTCACTTCTATCGTAAACACGGAACGTGGCTAATTGAACGGCAAGATTATGAGCTATTTGCGTGTAGTTCCATTTCTTTTCCTTAAATCTCATAAAGTACATGTTCTGTAGGATCCCAGGATTGTAAAAGGATAGCACAACGTAGAATGAAGACATTCTGAAATAATAATACAGCATGAGCTTGAATGTATATAATACGTATTCCACCGGATTAATGTATCTATTTAACCGCTCATAAATGTACATGCGCAAAGATACAAAATTTGCTAAGCATGACAAGGAAGTTCTGATACAATAACGAGGTGTGTAATTACTGAATAGGACACTTTCGAATCCATGACATTATCCCCCACCATACCCACCGACAGTTTCCCCAGCGAGAGTTTCCCCACCGACATCCGCCCCCCCCCCCCCCACGACAGTATCCCCACACGACATTTTCCCCAGGCGACATTTTCCCCATCCAAATATTACGTGCTGTAATAATTACAATCGCAGTCGCAGTCATTTCCCCACCTTGATTTTTATTTAAGTTTGCACGGAGGAGAGGTCTAGGAATTCAACGGAGATTACTTTTTAGTTGAACATCGGCAGATGTATGCAAACATGCCTTCTTTTCAGGCATGATAAATAAGAATAGATTATCAATATCACGTTGTTATGTTCTTTTTTTCTGTGTTTTATTTCTTGACACGGTCTTATGTAGGCCTACCGACCGCATCAAATTTGAATAACAATGAACTATCGTGTTATTTCGTCAATTTCCGGCAAGGCTATATATAATCTGTGCCTATAAAGTGGGTAATCAATACTTTTGAGTAGATTTTTTTTGTGTAATAATGTAGTGTTTGAAAGGTTTGTCTGAATCGTTATGAATTAAATATTTTTAATTAAAATTCGAATGTCTGGTAATGTATCAGAATATATCGGCAGTGTTGATGAAGTGATCAAATAATAATTTCAAAATATTGCTGCTTACATGCAGCGGGAATTTTTCACTTTTCATTGATTGGCATAGACCGCCGAAATCCTCGCCGGTGTTCTACAAAATGGAAGTGACAAAATGAGAAATGACCGCGACTGCGATTGCCGGCAGATCGTAAATATTACAGCATGTAGTATTAGGGTGGGGAAAATGTCGCCTGGAGAAAATGTCGTGTGGGGATGCTGTCGTGGGGGAAAATGTCGCTGGAGAAACTGTCGCTGGGGAAACTGTCGTTGGGGGAAAATGACGGTACTGGTACTCCGACACTTTCATTTCCACATGACAGATTATGTTTTTAATAAATCAGTTCAAACTTCATCACAATATTTTCTTCAATTTTGTGAATGTGAAAAAAAAAATAGAACAAAATGATATTTTTTATAGTCGGGGAGATTTTCCGGGGGGAAATTGTACTTGGGAAGGGGAATTTATCGGGGGAAAATTGTCCTGTGGGAATTTATCCGAGGAGAAATTGTCCGAGGGATGGAATATGTCTGTGTCCTTTCAGTATATATTCTGGTCTGATATAGTATTAAGTTATATAGTATGTTATACCTTTTCTAAGAAAAAAGGACGTTGAAGCAAGTTATTAAGCTCATTCCCAATATATTGCATTGCCATAGCGAATCGTCTTTCCGAAAATGAGCTATTTTTTGTCTAATTAGTGCATGTCGTCATTATACATGCGATCATTTTTCGTATTTGTATCATGAGAATATTTACACTCGTTTTCTTTTTAATATTTTGAATATACATAGCTGACTAATGTTATACACTATTTCGAGAAATAGAATCAAATGTCACACAGATAGATTTGAGGCAGCGGGACATGTGAGCCAAATATTGAATGAAAATAGTTTTGAGCCAACCAAATTAGTTATCAGTGCTACCAATATCTACTCTATGGACCACAAATGTTCGCTGGTTAGATCTTAAGCGAAGCCAATCGTTTGTCTATGCAACATTGATTTGTTCCTTCCAGTCATATATTGATCATTTGTCTCGTTTGGTTGTATCCTAACCCAGTAGTGGTTTGGTGGTGTGCCTTGCCCTGATGCCATCACAACATTAGCTCTTGCCAGAAACCTATGGGGTCGAAGTGGTACATTAAGGTGAAATCTCTTATCATTTCTGATGATATGGGGGATAATGCGAAGGGAATGAGAGGGTAGATGATGTCACGTATGGTCGAAATCACGTCCGGGACAAAAGGTCGGTGAAGGGGTACTCCCATGACGAAACTTCTAATATAAACCTTGCCAGTCTGATCCTACCAATGCGATTCGTAGTCTACATTACGAGCACTTCAAGTCGACATACGGCACGGCCCGTTTGGATCAAACATTGTCCCTATGTCACAAATACGTACCGGTGCACCAGCAAAACGCCCGCTTTCTCTAATGTTGCCCAACTGTGTATGCGTATCATGCTGTCACCTCCAGTTCAAACCATACCACACGTAGTTTACACGACGTAGGCTTCAATATGACACCCTACACGCTATATTTGGATCAAGATTGGCCTCTAGGTCGCGCATCCCAAAATGTCCGCTTTGGCAACAAAGCCTCCACTGTGCATGCGTATACTGGCGCAATTTGCGCCCTGAACCGCCCCCAGTCACAGATGACATGCCGAGTCCTCCATGATGAGCCATGAACCCGCTACGACCTATGTATACCATGCAGATCCTATGTAAACAAATTTGACCCATTTTAGTTTTTCTAGAAAAAATCCTAGTTGTTACCCACCTATCACATGGCCGATCTCGACGAGCGCTTCAAGTCGAGGCCTAGCCCGACCCCTTAGGACCCCATACTGGTCCACCTGGACCGATTTTACAGCCTGTCCGGTCCGTTCTTTCTACGCATTTCTTTCCAGAAAACCCCCAGTTTTACATCCACCTTAATCAGTCACGTGAACTCTTCTCTATTTTTCACAATGACATGGCAACTCCTTCACCGACCATGACCTTTGACCCGGAAGGGATCTCTAACGGACGAGACGTTTTCCGCCCTCCGCATTCCCTCCGCAATTACCCCCCCCCCAAATCTTAAAAATGAAAAGAGGTTTCACCTTAACCCTACCTGGCCTGGGGGTGGGCCATTATGGCCCCCCCTACCAAACTTTCTGCACTATCTCCGGAACGGCGAAAAATGGAGAGCTGAAACTCCGTGACTTTATCATTTGTCTTATTGGGGTCATTTTGAGCCTATTTTCATAACCCCCCGAGCAAAGGATCATGGGTAAATTCAAGATGGCGGCCACGTGGTGTACCAGAAAAGTGATTTTTTGTCATATTTCTTCAAAATTTCTGCTTTTCCGCAATGAAAAGTGGGCAAAAACTATTTTATTTCATATCACATTAATATTTGCTAATTTTTCATGCAGTTTTTGTGGAGAAATTGCAAAAATAAAAAATTCGGAAAATCTGACCAAAAAATCGACCAAAAAATGCCGTTTTTCAAAATGGCGTCACTGTGACGTCATCAAAGCGGCCATCTTGGAATTTTTTACATTTTCTGGTAGAGCTTGACCCAAGGGTATAGTGTAATAAGTTTCAGCCCCCTAGCTCAAGGGGTAAGAAAAATAATTAGGGGGGGCCATTTCGGCCCCCCCCAGGCCTGGACAGGTCCCAAAAAGCCCAGGGCAGATAGGGTTAATATACTACTGGACTGTAGGGTCATATGAATTCGTGTAACTACACCAGCAGCTTCTCCTGCCACGTTTATACGTTGCGTTTATCTAATACAATCAATTCATAGAAGGACGGAATATAAATAACCTATTCTGAGTAATGTTGAATAGGTTGATTGTGAATACCGAAAGAAACAATTATGTTCATGATTTATGGATGAAGAAATTCCTGTACGGGCGATGCCATTTCATCGTCACAACTGAGGTTCATCAGCGGCCTAGACGCTGTCTCTTGCTCTTCGTTCACCAACACCATCCCTGATATGCGGCGATATGACTATGACAAAATCACATGAAGTGACCTCCCACATCTCTGAGACCACACTGGAATACATACGTCGAACAAATATGTTAAACAATCCGGATTCAAGCGGAATTAGCCACTTTAGCTTCGCATATAAATTTCTTTAAAAATAGCATGAAGTCTAAATATTCATGCTAGTACATGAATCAGATATACCCGATCATTATCCTTCACTCTCATTCTCCAATTTATAAGAGCCATTAAAACTAAGCCGGAATCACGAGAATAGTCAAATAGCATGTATTTGTATTACTGTTCGTGTATTCCAATGCCTTCACATATAATAAACTCGAATGCTACGAGATAAATTAGGATACACACATGTTAATAACCTTCTTTTGTTTAAGCGCAGTAATCCGTAATTTCGAGCCCTCAGTAGCAGCGCGGTAGCAGTGCGGTGGCAATGCGGTAGCAATGCGGTGACAACGCGGTACCAACGCAGCAGCAACGCAGCAGCGATGCGGTAGAGGCACAGTAGCAGCACCTTAATTACCGCGGTAGAGTGACATTAATGAGAGCGGTACTGTATATATTTTCTCTACCGCTAAGGCTAGAGGGCTGAAACTTCCCACAAGCTACTTACCACTCACTCAAGCTCTACAAGAAAAAGTAAACAATCCAAGATGGCCGCCATGATGACGTCACGTTGACATCATTTTCTAAAAGAGTATTTTGAACGATTTTACGGTCAGAATTTTCGATTTTTTTTATTTTTGTTTTTTCTTTGCAAAAATTGTAAGACAAATTAGTGAACAATAATCTGATATTAAATAAAATAGGATTTGCCAACTTTTCCATGAAGAAAAGCGAAAATGTTGAAGAAATCTGACAAAAACATCACTTTTCTGGTACCCCACATGGCCACCATCTTGAATTTATCCATGATCCTCTCCTCGGGGGGGGGGAGGGGTCATGCAAATGGGCTCAAAATGTCCCCAATATGATAATCTACAAAGTCACGGAGATCCAGCTCTAAATGTTTTGCCGTTTCGGAGATAGGAGCAGAACACCAACAGGGGAGGGGGGGGGGGAGGCAGAAGCGTCCCCCAGGCCAGGTACGGTTAAACTGGGACACAGTGCCTGTATACATTCGCAACTGATATTTTTTTAAATGATAATCTCATATCATATTATATGAACCCTCACAATCCGATCCCAAGGAGTTAACTGTCCAGAATTTAACAGAGAACAATATATTTGACATCGTTTGTCATGATGTTGACGATATTTAAATTAGCATATATGTACTCACCTATCAACCACGCAAATTAATCTAGCATTGTTTTATAAAAAACATACGATCGTCCATGACTCGGTTGACAATCGGAAAATAAAAAAATTCTCCGAGCAATAATATGTTTATTCTTAGTTTTGTATTAAGACAAAATTTTTGTTTTAAATTTCGTCAGTCTTGGACGCATGAAACCGATGGTTGGCCTCCACGGCTTCTGTGCAGTATCACTTCTACTCGCCGACGTATTCAACTTCACACTTAGTGAGTCTTCGTCTTTTACAATCCATTAGGAAGTCCACCCAACTCTTGTAGTCAGGTGGCTTAGGGTCATTTTTCAACATTACCGTTACAGGCCGGATAAAAGCGTCATATTTTGCATGATGCTTCCTTAAGGGCTACTGATAATTTTCAGCCTAGGAGCCCTCTTGACTTTCCGATAGAATTCACGTGAAACACAAAAATCCAAGATGGCCGCCACAGATGATAAAATATCGATTTTCTTGCTCTCTGTGTCTTAGGAAGGCCAAATTGCTATCAAATTATGGCTTACTGAGGTGTTTGAATCCGATTTGCTGCAAATATACACATTACCTATAGCTAATTATTACCAGCAACTGAACCCTACTCAGAATCGGGGTATTTTGAGTCTATTAATTACATTCTTGGGAAGATGGGGGGAGGGGTGTTCGCTACCTATCTATTTTCGTTACTCCCCGGGCTAGAGGACTGAAACTTTCTATACTATATACTTTGGCCAACGTCTACCATAAAATACTTTCAAAAAAATCAAGATGACCATCATGATGACATCACGGTGATGTCATCTGGTCGGAAGACATTTTTCCGCCGATGTCTTTTATGTGTTTTATGTGTTTTATGCACTTGTGGGCAAGAATTTAATAAATAATGGACGGCAAACAATGTCAAATGCTACTTTCTGAGGGCACCTCATTGCAACCATTTTGAACTTAGCCATGATCTTTACACTCAGATGTAGACGACCGACCAAGGACGCCAAATGTAACTTTTGATGACATTGTTTGTTAAAATGGGTACCCATGTTAAACTAGTTCTTTGTGCGGTAGGGTTCAAGGTGGAAGGGAATAATATACTATGGAATATTATATTGAGCTAATTTTTAGTCCATTTCCATAATTCTAGTGATTAACCATCATGCGTTAATTCAAAATGGCGATCATGTGGGGTTACCCGTCTGTCACGCCTCAACAGTTTGTTCATATTATATGCATTATTCTCTGACCATTGGAAAAATTTGTTAACATCAGTGGATCTCACATCAAAGTCTAACTCCTTACATCTATTTAGAATCTTTGCATAATTTTCAGCTCAAAATATGATGGCTTATTTCAAAATAGCGAACCTGGGGTATTCTGAAAATCACACTTTTTCATGTTGCTCGAGTAGTTCAAAGCATTATTCTTAGCTCACTGGGCAAATTTATCAAAACCGAGGGTGCTCTATGCATAGCCTGAAATCTTCTGTTCGTTTTGAATCTATTTACATATCCCTATGATCCATATTTGATGGTGAAATTCAGAATGGCTGTCATATGGGGTCATCTGAAAATCAAACGTTTCATGTTGCTCGTATAGTTCAAGCCATTATTCCTAGCTCATTGTCCAAATTATCGAAACCGAGAGATCTCTGACCATAGTGGAATATCTTGCACCCATTTCGAATCTATTTACATATATCTAAGATTAAGAATTGATGGTCAAATTCGAAATGGTGGCCATATAGGGTCATCTGATATCACTCGTTTCCATGTTGCGCGTATAGTTCATTGCAATATTCTTAGGTCATTTTTCAAATGTATCAGAACCGAGAGATCTCGGAACATGGCCCGACATCTTATATTAAATCTATTTACATATGCCTGAGATTTTATGGTGAAATTCAAAATGGCGGCCATATGGGGCCATTTGAAATCATACTTTTTCATGTTGCTCATATTGATCAAGGCATTATTCTTGATCTCACATCATAGCCAAATACCCTGTGTCCATTTTTAATCTAATTGCTTGTCTTCAGATTAAAAATGATGGTTAAATTCAAATGGCGACTACAAGGAGCCATCCGGAAATGCCTGATTTTTTTCATGTTACTCGTATAATGCATGGTATTATTTTCAGACAAGGTACAAACTTGTTTAAATTGAGCAGAATAACATCATAGCTTATCACATTTTATTCTGTTGGCATAATCTTCAGCTGAGAATACAATTGTTAACTTCAAAATGATGACCACGTGGGTTCATATGGGACTCATATTTTCATTTTGCTTGTATAATTCAAGGTATTGTGTTTACATGGGAGTTGAAAGTAACAATTTCTCAAAGCCAAGTCTCTTCACAATACAGATCGATCTGTCCATTTATGGACCTAGTTTGGCTCTATTCCTATAATCATGAGCTAGAAAAATAATTCAGGAATTCAAGATTGCAGACATAGGGTCATCCGAAACTTTTGCTCAATTAAGTCAATGTTACTCGTCAAATTCAAAGCGATTATTTTTAGCTCGAAGCAGATATTGCTACAACTGAGCTGTTTCACACTATAGTTGGTCATTTTACATTTTACGGTTAAAACGTCCAATCAAATGCCCCTTCTGTACTATTCTCTGTATGCGCATGCGCAGATGGACAACTTTTTCACTACATACCAGTCGGAATGTATGACACATCACCTCATTGGGACCAACGATGGTCCACCTAGAACCCAAAAGGTACATCCCACATTTGCCTATGCACCACACTTGCGCAGTCAGAATTTTTCAGCGAAATTCATCCAATAACCTCGGATCGACACCTCCATCGTACTCCACAGCATGAGACAGAAAAAATGTTCATGGGTGGGTTCCCAATGGGCCAATTTAGCTGGACATAGAAGTATATGTCGGGGACCCGCTCTCTAGTACTTGAGATGTATCAGGGTATTTTCAACCTTTCCTATTATACTGACTCGCGACCAGTTGGATAAAGTGCCAGCCTTTGGTGTCCGCATGGCTGGTTCTACTTCCACCAGGGCCATGGGGATTCCCCTTCTCCCTGGGATGTAGGTTGACTATCTCAAAACAAGCTCTCCGTATCAGTAGATAGATTCTCAGCAGTTTCTGTTTCGGTATCAGTCGGTGGACTATCAGAAGTCTCGAAGTCTTTTGCTATGTATGGGGATTTTCCTTCTCTCGCTGGCCAGAGAGGCTATAACATATATGGCTAGAACATTGACGTGGCAAGATAGGATTGACCTCTAAGGTCAATTACCCTCCGGAAATTCCCAGAGATGACCGAACATTCCCAAAGATTCCCAGTAATTCAAGCGGATCGATTGCTCCATTAACATTGACGTGACTGAGAAGCCAATTCACATTGACCCAGGGACTTATCAACCGGTGCCGGAAGTGACTGCATCACCACCGGAAGTGATCTTTGATCCAGACGTGACCTCGGAACGGAAGTGACCTTTGACCCGGAAGTGACCTTTGATCCGCAAATGACATCAGCTTCGGCCACATGACGTCATCAGCCTCAGCCTTAGTGCGCGGGAATTTCACCTTTATATACTACTCCAATATCTCGAAATTCGTCCTCCAGCGGTAAAAAGTAAATGCAATTATGGTAGTGTATTGGAAGCATTGCTATGCATGCCCAAAACCAGGTTAAATGGCCCCAGGACGTTTACTTTGGAACTATGGGGCCTTGTCGTATCTCCTATAATCCAAGATTTTATCATATATGTCGGCCATCTTGGATTTTGGAAATCCCGAAAAATTCAGGAGGGCTCCTAGGCTGAAATTGAATAATAAGCATAAAGGAAGTTACTTGCCAAATTTGGTGCATTTATCCGCTCTGTAACGGTAATTTCGCTAAGCCACCTGACTATTGGTATTTACAATGAAAAATGTGTACAATGGGTGTTATGCTAGAAGAAAACAACAGAATAGCACGTGTCATTAATTGGTTGAGATTCATGCATGTATAGCATTTCTCTCATTATTCGAGGTGCAACCAATATTTGCTCTCATATGCTTATTTGCTCTCATATGCTTGCATCCGTATATTTATTGCTTGGTCGTCATGTTACGCCAGATAATACTAAAATATAATCGATTTCTTTCTTGTTTTTTTTGTTATTACTTGAGATATGGGAGATACCGAGCATGATATGATATACAGCTTTACGAAACAATTGTCCATTTTCCATGAAAAAAATCCAACATACTAGATAGTCTTTTATATTTCAATATAACTGCAACTTGTGATTAAACATTGAAAAATGATAATAATACAATTTATAGCCGGTCACACAAAGATTGTAATGATGCAAATCGTCACATTTGCGGGAAAGATGGGCATTTCTACAACGTTCATGCTGATTTATATCTACACCACCGAGGTGTTTCCTACCAATTACAGGTAAGTATATCAGCTCCAGGGATGCCCCCATGCTAACTGTTGTATTTATCAAACATGTAAACAAATTATATTGCCACTTCTCGGATTCAGAATCATTGCATTTGTCAGACCGTGATCCTGTTTTGCTCTAGTGTCTTTACATTGTGGCCGTAGCAACTACATTATTGTACTCTATATTTCTATAAATTCTGCAATTTGTGTTAATGAGTGTTTTCATCAACCTTCTTCCATTCAATCGCGATTCTCCTCGATAATGAATCAAGAGTATCGTGAAACCTTATTGAAAAATCTATCTTTCGTGTTTGGGATTTAGAATTGTTCATCAGTATACAGGTCAATCGTTTTTCACAAATGAGCGAGTGAATTGTGGGGTGGACTGATAAAGCACACACACGACACTCGAACGATATTTCGATCATTGGAAACGCTTGTAAGGTCAATGCTTCGAAATGGAATTGGTCAGTATCATAGTTTTTGAAGAAATGGTGATTGACGGATTTCAGTGCCTGAATAAGGTGAAGAGCAGCAAACGGATGTGCGTATATGGTGATATGCGCATGTTCGTTTGCTGTTGTTCCATCTAGTCCAGGCGCTGAAGTCCGAAAAATTGTAGCGATATGGAAGTGGAGGGGATTGACGACGTCTGGCGACTAAAAAGCAACCATGAAAGGAAAGCTTCCATCGTCCCCTCACATCCAGACCCGAGAATACGGTGGATCCTTGAACCTAGCCTTAGTATGTCAGCCGCGCTTTTATTTCAGTTGTTCATGTGGATGATATGAAGTATCCATACGGCACCTAGTACCAGCTTAAACGGAATTAGATACGCTAGCTCGGGATCTGTGATGACAAATCAGCTTAAACAACTCATCCGATGTTAATGGATGAGCATCGAGGATGTCTAATGGAGTAAACGCGTCAACACAAGGCAAACCTGGTAAATCCAAGAATACCCACAAAAGCTAACCTGTAACACCACTTTCAGACGAGAATCGTGCCTAGAATGCGACATATAATATAGGATATGGACCAACGAATCTGTCCACGCCCACTAGCCATATATGCAATCTTTACCTTCCATGGTTATCTGAATGATCAGAAATATTTTATAATGTTTATCTGTTCCTATTCGAAATTGCTTCTATTGTGTCAATTGTTTCTTCTTTCATTCAAGGGCTTCTGGATTAGGTATTGCAAACGCATCAGCTAGAGTGGGCGCAATAATCTCGCCATTTTCCAGTATCTTTGTAAGTTTTCTTCACCTCGCTTTCATGTCTAGAAATACAACATTTAGCAAATTCATATTTTTAAATGTCTTGCTTCGTTCTAACATTTTTTAATAAATATTTGCGATACTTTAACACTTCATCATCTTTCGAAATCACATAAGCTTATTTTATGGCTTTAATTATGGCATTTTTAACCTAATTAGGACGACAATTTAGAGAAATCGTGGTCTTCGTCCGACTACTTTTTGTATTGACCTGTCCCCTTTGGTGGATACTGTTGCGGTTCTCAAACTCTTGTTCCCTGGATGGCGCCGTACTATTAGCCTCCTTGACAGCACCCATTGCATTCAACACTGCCAATGTATGAAAGATGATCTGAGTACAGAGCAGGGCGGGTGATTAATGTATTGTCTGAATATAAACAGTTAAATCGGTATGACATTTCGTTCATTTGCTTTGATTTCAGATTCGGGAGTACCCTTGGGGACCTGGTGTTGTGTTCGGCGGATTGTGTCTCATCGTTACTGTGTTATTGTTTTTCGTACCGGAAACAGCAGACAGAAACTTACCACAGACTATGGCTGAAATTGAGGGATGGAAATAGTCTCCAAAGGAAAGGGCTTCCAGAAAAGTCGTTTTCGTGTTTAGAAATAGCGCCCCATCCATCATTCAAAGAGTAGTGAAGTCCATAATTGGTTTTTTAGATATTCCAGTCTTTCCTGATACTTTCAATATTTTAATTCCTGTTAAACCACCGATTGACGTTATCGCGGCAGATGTGAACCAACTTGCACGCAGGCATTTCGGAGACTGATATGTCATTCAAGACTGAGAGGAATGCATCCGGGCCTCATTCCAAATTACTGGCTGTCCAAGTGACTGGTGCTTGAGAAGCTCATTCACAAACACTGCCAACGGGAAGATGGATGAAAGGATGGATATGACTGGGCGCTCAGCAGGAATATGATCCATCCAAAATATCACCAGGCTAGGGCGATCCCGCTCTCTAAAATGGAGGTGAAAAATGCCGTTTTTGCTCGATAAGCCAGTTTACATAATGAATTCAGCAAAATACTCTGAGGCGTACAGACACATTGTTGTCCCCATCAAACGGCAGTAAAGAACTAAATTGCCTCTATCTTATTTTCACAATGGTAGGTCAAATATTTGTCATATTATTGGTTCTTCAAATGACATTAATTTTAGGACATGGAAAAATAAATAGATCAATGCGCCTGAAGTTTTGGAGCATTGCTTAACCCTACCTGGCCTGGGGCGGGGGGGGGGGGGGCGAAAGACCCGAACTTTCTGCGCTATCTCCGGAACGCCAAAAAATGGAGAAAAGAAATTGGGAATAAAGCCCAACATGGGCTTGTTCTATCCCTGTTATATGACAATAATGATGGGCATGAGGGAGGTGGTGAATTAAACGGAATATAAACTATGATATGTAATCTTATATTTCTTAATAGTAATATTCGGAACATAGGAGGGATTCAAGGAAGTATTGCACTATATATACATGCGACTCGTAAAGTATACATATTACTCGAAACATAAGGTATATATACACATATATATAAAGATTTACACACGCACACGCATTCTTACAGACACATACATACATACATATATACACACACATATATAAATAATGTGACAAAATAACGGCAGTATGTTCCATACACATTTTTTACACATCTAAATTACATAAGGTTGGATATAAGTTTACATTCACAGAGTGAATATACAGTCAAAAAGATATTATGCAATGTCCCTTTTCACCGAGGATGATCTCGCATGATTATACTGAGGTTTGAGGTTTGTAGAATCATTTAGCTAATATGAAAATTTTTATATTGCGCTTAAATAGCGATTCTGAGTAGATACATTTTAATGCACTGAGAATAGAATTCCATAATTAATTTAGGACCTTTAGCTTTGACTGTGTGTGGTGTTGCTTGATTCGTAAAATATGGCCTATAGATTCAAGTTTACATGTCTAGCAGGGTAACTATGAACTGTGGATAACATTGTAAAACATGATAAAGAGTGATTAGGCAAACGGAAAGGCGGTGCAAAAATCGGCGGGCGAAAGTTAATGCGAGATAGCCATTGAGTTTTGTGAACGGTAGAATATTAGTTTGAGAGAAAAGGGGTTTGGTGTAGGAGACCCTGTCACTACAAGTTATAATACGAATGATTCGTTTTTGCAGGAGCACAATGGGTGATAGATGAGAAGAATATGTGTTAGCGCAGATTAGATTACAATATGATAGAAAGGAATAAAAGAGTGAATGATACAGATTCAATGAGGTTTGTTTGTTTGTTTGTTTGTTTATACAATGCTTTATGTTATTCAAAACACCGATATTGCGTGACAGTTTTGATGAGAGGTTGTCTATGTGATTCTTCCAGTGGAGTTCATCATTCAGATACACGCCGAGAAATGTATAGCTGTGGACAAGTGCAACATCTTGGCCGTCTATAAATAAGTTTGGTATATTTTTGAAACTTCTTGTTGGATTTACAACCATATACTTTGTTTTTGGACGCTTAGAGATAGTTCGTTACAAGAGAACCACCTTACAAGTTTATTTCTATATTGGTAATATGTGGCGCTTGTGTCGTCCGCGAATAGAATTACGTCGAATAAATTCGAAACGTTAGCAATGCCATTTATATAGATAATGAGAAGAATGGGTCCCAAGATGGAGCCTTGTGGAACGCCGCAGAATATTGCATGGGACGAGGACAGTACACCGGAAAGGGAGACATACCGTGCCCGGGAGGACAGAGAGCTGGTGAACCATTCATTGATCGTGCCACGAAAGCCACAGTGGGAAAGTTTTTGTGAAAGGATTTCATAGTTGACCGTGTCAAAGGCTTTGGAACAGTCTAAGAAGGTTATTACGCTATGTTGCTTTTTTGATTTGACCGAAATTAATTTGTCATATAGAGATAGGAGGGCAGAAGTTTACATTGACGATATTGTGCACATATAGGAGCACAAGATTTTTGGTAATAAAGAGGCTCAACTCCTGGAAAAAACCCCATTAATGGTAGTTCAGATTCACTTGCACATGTTAACATAGCAACAACTTTAGGGCTATCAGAGTATAGAGATATAGTTAGATAAAACCATTATTTATCGAGGGTGAAAATTATTTCGAAAAACTAGTTTACATTGCGGCCCCTAGTTGACGATAAAGGGACATAACTCAAGAAGCAAGCATCGCACATACCTATGCGATGGCAATAATGCAATAATGTGTACCAATTTGGAAAATGATCCAATCCGATGGCAAAGTGACAAAACTGAGGGGAAAAAACGTTGGGGGAAGTTGAAGAAGCAACATGCACATTTTTACACGAGACAAAGGTGTGTAACAAGTTTCAAAATAACTGAGCGAAAACTTTGGGACTAATTTCGAAAGTTTCAACGTGCACAGACAAGGAACCTGACATATTTTGTTCGGTCAAAGACGATACAAAACTATGCACTGGTCAAAATGCCCATAGTCTAACGTACATACAGTACATAACTATGCACTGAAAATGATCATCTGTTAATTCTATAATTGATTATTACCAAAACAAATATATATTATCAAATATATACAAATATTAATAAAATATAGTGTTTAGATTTTCAAAATCACATACATTTTACAATCACTTATGTGTTTGGCCCTCAGTCCGGTTTAAACAGCATTAGACACAAGGTACGGTGTGTACCGCCATAAATATTGCACTTTACGATCATATTTTATGCATATTAGATTCAGTTTCTCCATGAATTGATTTATTGGAATCGCCAAAGTTAATTGAAATCGTCTCATTTTCACAGGATCCAATAAACACCAATAGAGAGAGAGAGAGAGAATTAGGGTTTAACGTCGCATTCAGCAATATTTCAGCTATATAGCGACGATCAAACAAAATTCTAAGCAATCAATTCAAAAACTCGGTAAACTAATGCGTTAAAACAGGTACAAACATTAAAATTTGTACAACAAACCAATCTCTCTCAAATAACCTAAAATACAATCTTCTTTCACTCTGCTAAAAAGATCTTCCAGCGTATCTGCTCGATAAAAAGTATCTCTTACAGTTTTAAAATCTATGCAGTCCAGGAGAATATGTCTCACCGTCAGATCTTCATGGCAAGGTATACACCTTGGAATCGGCTCCTGTTTTAGTAAATATTCATGAGTTAATCGTGTGTGACCGATCCTACATCGTCTAATCATGGCCTGGTCGAAGCGTTTATGACTGTTCAGGTGAGTATAACCAACCGTTTTTTTGAACTCGTGAAGTTTGTTATTATCCATAGTATCCCATAGCGATTGAAACAGCCTTCTTACATATGCGCAGATAGATGGTCTGAAATCGCTGTATGGGAGACCAACAGGGTCAACTTCTCCATCTAAAGCTTACAGACCAACAGGGTCAACTTCTCCATCTAAAGCTGCCTTAGCTAGTCTATCAGCTTCAGTGTTGCCTTTGATGTCAACGTGACTAGGCACCCAACAAAACACAATATCTATCTGTTGATCAAATCTGGTGTCATATAGTTGTAGAATTTCCAAGATGGTGGGATGAGTGGAATTTCCATTTTTAATTGCTTTAAGGCATGACAGTGAATCTGAGAATATGACATATTTTTTCCTTCTAGTGGATCCAATACCTTCCAAAGCAGATAATAGAGCTTTTGCTTCTGCAGTAAATATGGAACTTTTACCTGGCAGTCGATACGTTTTAGTTTTTGAACTAAAGATAGTAGCACATGCTACTCTCTCACCATCTTT